>WHUX01000139.1:0-141316 GCA_015179025.1 Terfezia claveryi | reverse complement strand
TGTTGTAGATTCATTGCTGGTGTTCAACTGATTTCCTCGTTTGGGTTTTCTTTTAGAGTTTGACTTGCACTGACGTGCTTATCAGAGTCTGAGCTATCATTCCGCTAATATCGGGGTTCGTCTCCTCTTGCATTTTCTGCTGCTGTTGGTCTAGTCTGTATTAGATCCTATCGTCTTCTGGTATTCTTTATCTTCTAGTGGTTGGTCTTTGTCGTCTGGTTCTTTGGCTGACCCAGTCCTCCTTTTGGTTCTCAGGTGTCGACTTTGCTTTCGATTGATCTTTTGGTGTTCTCAGGAATGCTCCTGGAATTCTTTGCTAGGATTGAAAAAATCCTCCGCGGTATGTGCTGATTCTTCTAGATGATGCCGCTCATTATGAATGCTATTATTTCTTCCCAGTTATTTATTACCCAATTCGGTTCCTTAAAAGCGGAACAAAGGTTTCCTTAATTCTTTACTTAAAAATACGTTCATTTCTAAGTCTTCTTCTTTGAATGGGTAAGGCGTTAGCCATAATAGTGTTTTGCTACGCTTCCATTAAGAGTCGAGTATCATCAGGATGATACTGTTGGGCATGTCCATGAGCGAGTATATTTCAAAATCTCCTCAATTGTTGGAAGATGTCTGTCCAAATTCTTCTGGTGC
Organism: Terfezia claveryi; assembly: GCA_015179025.1. Taxonomy (NCBI): domain Eukaryota; kingdom Fungi; phylum Ascomycota; class Pezizomycetes; order Pezizales; family Pezizaceae; genus Terfezia; species Terfezia claveryi. The sequence continues at coordinate 140,671 of WHUX01000139.1, read as the reverse complement.
GAGAGGTAAAGCCATACTAAATATAGTTTGGTTCCTGCTCCACCTAGTTCTCCTATTTCTATATCGATAGGCAGATTTATTTCCCCTTCTATTTAGAAATTATAAATCTGGTTTTTCTGGGAGTTTCTTCTACTAATTTCTTAATATCTTCGGGTAACATAGTTACCGTCTCGACTCTTAGTCTTCTTACTAAGTTCAGACACCATTATGTCTGATTTCGTCGTCTGTCTGCAACCAATGCAGCTGGTTATGCGATACGATCGTCGAGTTACTTTTCTTCTTTGGCACCTTTCTGTGCTGATGGAGTGGTGGCTGATGATCCTTATGATCTCCATTCGACTGACGGTTCTGTTGGCTCGGTGGCTCACGCGGCTGGTGAGGCTGGATATCAGGATCCTGATGTTTCTTATGGTCTGGTTTTTCTTCGTCTACTGGTCTAGATCTAGTTCTAGTTTTCCGGCAAGAGTGTCAGTTTTCTGATTGGTGTGTTGAGGTAGACATTGGGGGCGCAGAGGTATTGGTAGAGATATCTGGGCCTAAGGAAGGTTCTGATGGAGGTAATTCTTTTCTGGAGGAAATGGCTGCAGTGGAGGCAGCGAGATTTGAGCCTTGGGATTGTGACGCTTGGTTGTTTAGACCAATTATTCCTGGGACCTGGGGGGCCGGTTTTTCAATGGTGTACTGGATTTACAGGTACAGATGTAATGGCGGTTGCCAGGAGTGCAAGATGAGTTATCGATCTTATTGGGAAAAGTGTTGTGAACGAGGGTAGGATTGTTTAATGTGGGATACTACTGCCCGTTAGAGCTCTGCTTAGCTTACTTCTAAGTCTTTTGTTGATGTACTGCAGTTGAGAGTCTGATGTCTTGTTTGTTGGATTTTTTAGCCTAGATAGTTGAATAACGATATCGATTTTATGTGTACACTTGGGTGTCGAATTGTATACACTTGCGTGAGTGTAATAAAGGTATCCGAAGGTTGATCAGGCCTTGGATTTAAGAGTAAAGATTAGGTAAGTAAGTTAAAAAAAATGTAATGAATGGTACTAGACAGTATTCATTCGGTACCGTTTATACAATCTATATCTATAGGCATGGACGTTTGTGTATTTCGGTTCTACTGAGGTAAGACCTCAGAAGGGTAGGGAGATTACTATGTGGGACGTTCCCAAAGGGAACAGTAATTAACTGGTGTAATCTATATTATATGATTTGTGCTATCTAAGCTATATGATCTTGATCTGATCGGAATATAGGCTTGCTTGCTCTGAGTGCTTGCTTGGTTGCTTCTTGTCTTTCTGTGGATTCCAGAGGGAATCCAGCGGCCTATTTATACTCCTCTGAGATCTGATGACTAAGGAAATAAATACAATAAAGGGTGGCATACCAGAAGGTGGTGCGCTGTATAAAAGGGGTCATGTGGCCATAGTAATGAGTCACACGCCATAAACGATGGTCATGTGGCCATAGTAATAAGTCACACGCCTTAAACAAAGGTCACGCGGCCATAATGAGGGTGTCTTCATATGGCAAGTGCCATGGAACTTCCTATGGCAGATTCCACGTGCTATGAACGCTTATAAAGCAATAGGAGGTGGTAGAAGACTAGTCCTTCAACCGAGAGGCTTAGTTACATAATATAGTAGTAATATAGGAAATACAAAAGTATATAATCAATTATATAAGCAATGAAATAACATTCTCCATTACAGTAAACTCATCAAACCCCAACCAATACTTGCAACACATGATTGCATTAGCCATTCCCTCCATCATAGCACTTCTCTGCTTAGTTAATACATTTCCTGCAATAGAAAAACAACACTCGGAAGGTACACTGGTAGCAGGAATAGCAAGATAATCTCGAGCCATACGGCTAAGGTTAGGAAACTGAGACTCATAAGTATGCCACTATTCAATTAGATCAACCTGCGGAAGTTCAACCTTTTCCTCTAGAAATATATCTACCTCCGACATCTTTGGAATTGTACTAGCTTGTGAAGAACCAAATACAGCTGTCATAAAGTCATCTTCGAGATATTGAGAGCTTGCTAGAGGAGGTAGAGTAGAAGAGCATGAGGATATAGTAGCTGGAGCATACAGGTTCTAATAAATTCTTTGGATAGCTTCTTTCGCCTCTAAAATCCACTCAGTTCGCCATCCAAAGTTCCAAAATGTTTGAACTTTGTATCGTGGATCCAATATAGTTACAATTGCTTATGTAGAACAGGTTTTGCTATGATATTCATCAAGCTTCTGCTAGCTTGTTGTGTAAGCCTTAAAGAAAATTGATCTTGGAGTAGACTCACGCTCCACTATAGTCTCCAAATGAGTTGATAATACTGAGAAGTATGGAAGCTGTGTAGATAAAGTAAGATAGCTACTTCTACTCAAATGTTCAGTAGCTTTAATGAAGATATCAAGAATATCTTTGAGTTTTTGGAGAAGTGACCATTCTTCAGTATGAATTTGTAAATTCCAGAGACATTCTTCCAACCTAAAGTAGTCAGTATAATTTTTAAAAATCTTGAAGTTAAAATCATACATACTTGTATATAGCATCAATTGCAGGAAGTAATTCCAATATTGGTTCAAGCATAACATGTGTAGAATTCCAGCGTAGAGGTATATCGAGGATTGGATATTTGGATGGTATACGTACTGCTTGAGCCTAAGCTTTTAGAGATTCCTAGAGATGATGTGCTGATCAGATTTTTGCAATGATTTTGCATGCTTTATTGGATGTATGTGCTAGTTGAGTTTCTTCAACCTCAAAGTTTTCTTCACCATCTTCATTATCGGCTAGGTTGGATTTGTTTTGTATGGGAATTGTGTCAGGGTTTTTTCAATAAGGTCTGCACTGCTAGGTTAATAACATGACCCATACATTATACATGTTTATCATCTTGTTTAAATACAGACAAATTGCCTTCTCATTCAAGTCTTCGAAACATAGCAGTATTAACTGAAGCAGAGTCAGCAGTAACAGCACGAATAGCTTCTGCAATATGAAATTTTTGTAAACATGTAACCAGAACCTGGCCTAAAGCTTGTGCAGAATGACTTCCCTCCAAACGTTCAAATCCCAATAATAATAATCGAAACTTCCAAGTTACAGGTTCAATAAAATGTGCAGGAATTCCCAAAAATGGTATCTGAGTAGATGAACTTTATGCATCTAGAGTAATACTAACTCTACCTCCATAAATAACTGTAAACTCATATAACATATTCTGAATTCGAGGTAACAACTTAGAATATAAACTCATAATATCACGAGATGTAGTACGTCTGGATATCATAATAGCAGAGGGATTACAATATTGAAGTAACTCCCGAAAACTAGAATTCTCAACAACAGATAAAGAAGCATTAGTATTAATTTAAAAAGAAGATATATGCTTGCATAACACCTTATTATTAAATCGGTCCACTTGTTTTCTTGTACTTGCTGTTTTTCCTTGCGCCATTGTACTGAATAGAGTCTGCTCTTTTGTTGTTGTACCTGAAGATCTTGCTAGCTGTTCTAATCATTGTATTTCTTCTTCTTGACTAGTTGGAATTAAAGGATATCGCTGTCGGAGATGTCGCAGCTATAAATTGGAAGTAGTAGATTTGGCTCCCACAGTCCACTCTCCTTATATGCAGTATGTACAAAAGATAATATGTTTACTTTCATCATGTTCCAATGTCTTCCATATTAGTATCTTTCGAGTATAAACATAACTGCTGAATTTCCGTGAGGCCACAGTTCCGCTAATAGTACGTGAGTCTCGTAAGGTAGTATACCGCCCTGCTAAAGCCACGATATATTCATCTGGTGTACGAGCAGCTGATATGGAAATTTGGCTCATGGTGGACATTAGTAAAGAAATGTACAGATAGAGTGGAAATGGAGAACTTTAAGTTTTTTTTTTTTTTTTTTTAAATACTCAGTACTCCTATACAGCCTAGTAGGGGGACTATGAGGAGCCATGCAGAAGCCGGTAGATTCAAGAGTAAGGCAAGTTAATCTGCCAGACCCACACAAACTAAATAGAATAAACAGGAAAAAGAGACACCGCCCTGTGCTGTCACTAACGGGCTTAGCCGATGACTCGAGAGCCTGACTGAGCTCGCTTCCTGAACCAACTGTGAAACTATGACTGTGAATATCTCGAATAAGAACTGTAGACAAAGGGGACTTATAAAGACTATGAAACTGTGACTGTATATGGTACAAAGGGGACTCGTGATAAAATGACTGTACTATGTGAGCTCTTAGAATAAAAGCCAGAAAAAGCCTCCATGGCCTCATACGTTTCCTCCCCCTCCTTTCTCTACTCTGGTTTGTCGAGATTCTCCCAGTTGCTTTTTTCCCTCAATAATGCTCTCCAGTAACAATCGAAATGTAGGCACTTGAAGACGATATGCTCACCTATCTCTGTGGGGTGTCCATATGCGCATTCTGCTGAGTTTGCTTTGCCGATATGGTGGAGCCAACTTTTCTGTGGGCCTCTGTTCAATCGTAACTAGGTGTAGGCTGAAAGGGCATGGTAGTTCTATTCCATCCTTTTCATACCATGCCCTGCTCTGGTTCTCGCTTCTTTCCACGTGGCTTTAGAGGACGCTCCTAGACCCCTTTCTGTAACTATCCACTCATGGCCTATGAATTCCCTCAGATGTGACTGAAGGCTTGCGGTCCAGTCTGCCTTCTTATTACCTGGAATGCCTAGGTAGCCCCTAACCCAAGATATCTACGTGTCCCTGTATGGGTTGCTTGTTAAGAGGGACGCTTTCAATACCTGATCTGAGGGGAGAGCCTAAACTCATATTGTGGACTGCCTGGATTGCCGCTTAGAAATCTGACAAAATTGCTAGCATATCCGTATCTTCCTTATGGAGGACTAGTTACATTGTGAAAGTTCACCATCTGCTACCATGGCTCGGTCTCCTAGGTAGTCTCCGTAATCATTGGGGAGCCTTCTGCTGGTCCTCGCTGTGACTCCACTTGCTACCAAACCTTTTCTTCCTATGCCATCCGAATAGCACACTCTCCAACCCTCTTCCTGGATCGAGCCTATACCTGCTGCCCAATGACCTAGGTACTTGTAGAGCTCTGATTTGGGGTCTATGATCACCCTCTGATCAGGAAAATGTGGTGTCCTCCCTGTTACCACAAGATAGTTCGTGAGGTCTACTTCCGCTAGCTGAAAAGCTTCTGAAATTGGATCCTCGTCCAATATAGGTTCTTGCTGGCCAGCCATGAAGTATCGTCTTCGATATAGGTTTTTATCTGCTGGTCACCTGTTCTAACTGCTCTCGCTACCCACAGCATTTCATGTTCTCTATCTTGTCTTGAAGGGTTCAACATTGCTATCCAGCCTAGCGTTTGTAGCTTGAGCCATGGTAACCTCCTGTGATCTTCCATAGGGCTTGGTACTCGAGGCGTTGTATAGTTGTAGAGTTCTTGATGTTGTGAATTCCAGAGCTCCACTCCCTATGTGAAGATACTTTGTATACATCCTGTGTAAAGGATCTGAGGCTTGTTGGGCTTAACTCTCCATTCTGGTGCTAAACTAGTTAGTACCTTAACATGCTAGTCGCTTGTGTGTCCTTTGTTTGATATGGCTTTCCATGAAAAGTTGCTAGCTACTGTGATTCCTAGTGTCTTGCAATAACTGATCTTGCCTTTATTGTGGAAGTTGAGCCTGGATTCCTTGTTTGGATCCCATAGGAGTTTATCCTCTTTTGCTACTGAGTCTAGTATGTTGGTAACTTGTTCGACTAGCTTGTTGTATGCTCTAGTGTTGAGGCTGCTTATGATCAGGGGGTTTATATCGTCAACGTATGAGAATAGCTGGATGCTATAAGGTATCCACTTTGGGATCCTTGCCAATGTTATGTTTGTTCTTGTATTTCTGGGTGGCCCTGTGAAGAGTTTGAGTGTGCGATTATGGCTCTGTTGAGGGTGTTGCCTATATATATGAGCCAGAGGACTGGTGAAAGTGGACTTTCCTGGAGGGCTCCTTAGTCTATCTGGCCTTCTCCTCTAATATGGCCATCCCAGAGGACTGGAAAGGATCGAAGTTGTAGGAACCTGTTGATGAACTGTACTATCCTGTGTGGGTATTGTTTTTGACCAGGATGTCTAGAAGTTTGTTGGTTCTTATATTATTGAATGCTAAGATTATGTCCTTTCCTAGTAGCATGGCTTTCTTCTTATCTTGTATGGCTTTTTTGCTGTTGACATAGTGTGTATTATTGTGTTGATGGCTGATCTGCCTTTACGTAAGCCATATTGTAGAGGATGGAAGAGGTTTATTATAAGTTGGAGCTCGTTAGCTATCAGCTTCTCCGGGATCTTGTCTATAGTGTTAGAAAGGACTATTGCCTCCATTCCTTTACCTCTGAGTGGTTCTTTCCTGGCTTTGGGATCATAATTAAGGAGAGGTTTCTCCATGATAGTGGGGGGACACTTTGCCTTCTACTACTCTGGCTATGTCATTAATTAGAGCTATACCTAGGAGTATGTCCTTGATCATCTTGATAAGGCAGTAAGAAATGAGGTCTGGTCCTGCAGCTGAAGAGTTGGATATCTTGCTTAGAGCTTGTAGTACTTTAAGGACTGTTCGTTGATCTGCCATTTAGTAATGTATCAGGGACTCAGCAATTACTAGTGTAGAGGGAGGTATGGTGGAGTGGTCTTTTATCACAAGATGGTTTTCTGGATGGCTTGTAACTTTTCCTGGTCTGTCGAAAGGATCTTTTGTCTTTATTGATTAGATCTCCCATTATTGGGGTGAACTTAAATGGATCTCTTGCTGCTCTTGCAACGTTCCATAGGTGTCTTTGACCTTGCTCTTCCAGGAATTTCTTCCAGCACGCTTGTTTTTTCCTCTTGATTAGCTTTCGGAACTTGCGTCTTTCCTCTTGATACCCTACCCCTCCTTCCTTGCCTGCTTCTTTTGTTCTTTCCATCTGTATTGTACTTCTGCGTCCTACCACTTTTGCTATGCCTGGATGCTGATTTTAGGATCAGGTGTTCTTGGACTAACTCTTGAGGTGTTAGTAGGCCTCCCGAAGTAGTTGCTGCAAAAGGGCTTTTCTCTTGTAGTGCTTCTTGGGGTAGGGTGTTCGCTTGTTTACCTTCTTCTTCTATGTACTTCTGCACCAATTCCAATCGATAGTTGTGTATTGCCTTGTTTCTGGTAAGGTGGCATTGATGTATCTGAATAACTGCGTGGTCTGAACCGATCCATGAGAGGTGCAATGGCGATTCTTCCATGAAATTTCTGTTCCTTTAAAAACCAAATCTAAAAGGCTTTTTCCCGCTGCCCGCTGGTAGGAGTGTGCTTGGTAGTGGACCATTTGAGTGAGGTGATTGACTCCATCCATTCTTGGACCATATGAGAACTTTAAGTTGCCTGCTCTAGTAGCGAGAATAACACTAAAATAGTCCAACCAGACTATAAAATAGTGCTTGAACTTGGATTTCCCCAACCGATGAATTTTTGCAGCCACTGAAAAATTTTCACCCAAAGTCTCGAGACGTCTCGAGCCCAGGCCTATTACTAGTATTGGTATGGCCTAGTTGATAGTACTACCCCTCGCAGAGGGTACGGCCAGTGGTAAGCAAGTCTGATCGTCTGAGACCTCTGGTGCACTTGCATATTGACCCGGTTGACGGTCATATGTCTAGCTGAGGGTAATGAGCTCACCCGATAGCCACATTATCTAAATTATCAAGATATCGTAAAGAACTATTTTTCTCATACTCCGGCTGGCCCGGCCATTCCGTATTCTCCCGCGGAGCCCGGGCCAGCCAGGAGATGGGTGGTCTCCTGGGAGGCCCGGGCCTCTCGCGAGTTTAATTTTCTCGCGGGGGCCCGGAACAAATATATCATGAGCTCACCTAATTCCACTAGTCCCACAGTTTCATTCTCACAGTTTCATTCGTCGGCATTTCTCACCTCTCACGAGTTCAGTTCCAGGTCGATGCCCAGTCAGGTCCCAGGGTCATCGGTCCATCCGTTAATGACAGCACGGGCATCGTCCTGCTCTTTTAGGTATCCAGTGGTATTTTGCGCACACAGGTCTGGCAGCCATCGCCAGACTCCACGAGTTTCTTTACGAGTTCAGTTTCAGGTTATTTTCCATTCAATTTTCACGAATTTCTCCATCAGCTCTCATCAGTTTCTCGACTGATTTTTTCACGAGTTCCTCTTCAGGTTGAGGCTCAGTCAGGCTCTGAGGCGGGATACGGGATTAGGCCTGGGCACGAGCCGAGCCGGCTCGTGCCCAGGAGTATACGGGATCAGGAGAGTGGAATGGGACCGGCACGCCCTATCAGCCTATACATGGCTACGCACAAACAGAGGTCCACAGAAGAGCTGGCTGCATCACATCGGCAAAGCAGAGTCAGCGGAGTGCGTTTGCGGTCATCCATCGGAGACAGGAGTACACATCGTCTTCGACTGTCCACGCTTCGACCGACCCCGGAGAGACCTTTTAGGGGGAAAAGGACGCTGTTGGGAGGAGCTGGACAAGCCGGATTGGAGAAAGGAGGGAGAGGAGACATACGTACGAGGCTACGGAAGCCTTTTTCAAGTTCTTATATCACGAGCTGTCCTAGTATTCCAGCTACTGAGAGTGAGAGTTACGTTTACGAGTCCCTTTGTTATTACATCCTAGGTCATTTATTTCAGCTCTTCTCCGCTATTTTTACAGTTCTTTAAGTCTGAGGGAAGGGCCCAGTCAGGCCTGCGGGTCATCGCTCGTCCGTGTGTGACAGCATGGGGCCTCATATCCTCCATATTTGTACCGATATTTGTGTTTATTTTTGCGCGGTTCTGGCAGATTAACTTGCCTTAACCTTGAATCCACCCGGGTTTCTGGGTGGCTCCTCATGGCCCCCCTACGGGGCCGCATAGGAGTAACAAGTATATAAAAAGAAAAAAAAAAAAAACAGTCAGGCTCTGACAGCATGGGGCCTCGCCCCTCTTAGTTGTTGTTATTTGTATTTAGTGCGGGTCTGGCAGATTTGCCTCCCCCCTGAATTCACCCGGGTTTCCGGGTGGCTCCACATGGTCCCTCTAACGGGACAAGTAGTATGTTTTTTAAAATAAAAAAATTAAAAAAATAAGGGGTCCAATGGTCCCGAGTCCAATGTTCCATTCCAGGCCCAGCTTCTACTACGTGAATCCCCTTACCACCCGGGCTTCTGCATGACTCATCATGGTCCCCCTAACGGGACCGCTAATGAAAAATGGCTTGTAAAAATAAAATAAGAACCCCAACCTTACCCAAGTAAAGCGAGCCCTTTCGTGATAGACGACCCGATGCTGAATCTGAGGCAGAGGAAGAAGAAACTCTTGGGCTCCTTGAGTCCTTGTGCAGGAAAAGAAGGTTAATTGGAACACCAATACTACCGGGGAAAGACACTGCTTCACTGAAGTATTGAAATAGGTATAAAAAAAAAGAAAGAAAGCACTGCTTCACTGCTGTTAGTAGGGACTGGAGCATCTTGTCCAGCTCTTGATGCCACACCCTCGCATTGACTCCGAATGTCGACAGAAGAATGGCAAGACTTCGTTCGATATCGCCCTCCGCTGCAGGCGCACGGGCGTATTGCGGTTGCTCCTACAAAATCATAGAGTTGATCTCAATGAATATTGACAGAATTAGCATACGCAACTGACTCTCCACTTTGCTGTTTGTAGGGGTTTCGATACGGGGATGGTGGAGGTTTTGCTACGGTGCCCTGAAGTACTCGAACTTGCAGCAAAAGGATGGATCTCTGTGGACCGTGAAAAGCTAGCGTGATGACAATAAAGAAAATCGAGGTGGAATACGTAATTTATCCGTTCTGCCCTCCAGACGGGCAAAGAGATGGGCCTCCGTGGCTTCCCAGCTGTCTCCCTTCGCTTCTTCCTGAAATCCAGAATGTCTTGTCGAGATCTCCCCAGCTCTATATCTTGCCCAGGTAAACTCGCTCTGTTGCATATGCGGGCACGAGAAGACAATGTAATGTAATGTGGTTGCCGTTCTCCGTGGGTTCGTGATATCGTGGGCAGGTTTGGGATAGTGTTTTCTTTATGTCGTGTAACTGTTGCGGGCCAGCGGCGAGAACAGTTTGTTGTCTCGCGGGGGGCTCGGGCCCCGCGGGAGAACACGGGAGCACATAATTACCCAAATAAGTAAAATTTGATAAATATAATAGTAGATACAAGGTGGAATAAAGCACGCAAAGGAATACAAAGTGGGAGTAAAGTAAGAAATGAGATTGGACATTAAGCAGAAGGGCCAGCAACATGTATTGTGTCCTCTTTAGAGAATTCGGATGAGGACGAACTAGAAAGCGATTTGTTGGTACATATAACATTTTCAGACTGACATCGGGTGTACATTCTTGGCTTAAATGCGAACAGGAACAGCGGCGGGTTTGACATTTGCCTTTACATTTACATGTAGTTTCAGGCTCAGTCAATGTACTTAAGGAAGCAACCTCTCGTAATGATACGTGGTTTGCATTATATATAGATAATGTATGCAATCGATCTAAATCAGGATGAGTAAAATTCGGCGGAAGTTTCTATAGCTCATGAGTGAGATAATAACAGTTCAGTATACCATGTAGAGTGAGCAACTGATATCGATCTGGATAAGGTTTAAGGGTGATTTTGCAGAATAGGCTAGGTGTATTGGTTGCATGTCGGTCAATTCTAGGAATATAAAGTGATACCAGATCACTAATATTAAATTGCACAATTTGTTGAGATTTGCTGTATTTTATACTTATCTAAGTATGAGTTTTCATAGTATTAGCCTGAACTCTAGCTAATATTATACAGAAATCTAGTATATATTATCTTATTACTATTATACTTTTAATATATTAAATATATAGTATCTATATGTAGAATATATACTTCTGACTCCTCTATACCTACTATATCTTCTCTAAACTCTTTTGCATCTACCTCTAACTCTTTTACATCTATCTTCAACTCTTTTACATCTACATTTGACTTTTCTGTATTTACTTTTAACTTTTTCTATTTTTTAGGATACTTTTATATTTATTTCTAACTCCTCTAAATATTTTTGCATGTATTTTTAGACTTAAATGTTACGGCTGAGATTATGCAGACCGGGCCGGCGCCACCCGATGGTGGGTGGCCAGGTGTCAACCCCGCTTTCCTATATATATGCCCACGTCTTGTATCTAGTTATTGCTCTCTAAGACTCGAGCGAAGTCTTGTATCGCTGGGTTACTTTACTTTATCGAATGAATCAGTCTATATTCTTCGCTCTATGTTAGCCCAGTTAGGCTCGAGCCTAGTGATTATGCCTTCGTGCACTCTATATACCGATATACCGACAGATATCACCGTGATCACTGGCTCGCCCCTAACATTACTTCGCTTTGACAAAAGGGACCGGTGATTCTGGTCTAATCACCCCTCCCTCGCTACCTACACTGTCGGATGATCCCTTAAGGGCGGGACATGGCTTAAGGAATGTCGCTGGATTATTTGGCTATATGAGCGACGTCGGAAATAATTATTTCCCCCTCCTATATGCTTATTAGCTTGTTCTAAATGACCTACTAATCCTATATTGAGATCTCCGGATCTACTAAGTCTTAGATATCGAGCGACATGCTCAAACACCCCCTCGCCAGGCTTATAAGGGCCCGAACGAGCCTCTGCGGCCCCGAACGAGCCTCTGCGGCCCCGAACGAGCCTCTACGGCCCCGAACGAGCCTATAAGGCCCCGCCGAGCGAGCTTACACGCTCCCGAACGAGCTCAAAGCTCAAAATCCCCGTCCGAGCTCAAAGCTCAAAAACTCCGATTGAGCTCATAAGCTCAAAAGCACCGTTCGAGCTCATAAGCTCAAAGACCCCCGCCTTGGGCGAAGACTCAAGCTAGCACTCTGAGTGCTAAAGACCCAAACGAGCGCTGCGAGCGCTAAAGACCCGAACGAGCACCCCGAGCGTGCAAATGAACAAGACCCCCCCCTTGCACTGGCAAGTCGGGTTGGATAGCTGGGAAAGCATGCATTGAACCTTTTCCTGTGACGTTGGCTTTTTCCCACAGGGTTTTGCCGCGCAGAGGTTTTTAATGGCAATGGCATGTGGGAATACCCCCCCCCAATGAGATTACCCCGGATCTATGATCCTTCTGATGTTCCGGATCTACGATCTATATATATATGATACACCTCATGTTTGAGATACCCCCGGATCAGTTGATCCATATCACGGAAAGCGGATCGATGGCAAGTCGCCAGAGAAGTGAAGCCACCCGGTCTGATGTTTGAGCACTGGCATGACGCCACTGAGTTTGAGAGAATACTCCTTCCTTCCGAACTACCCTACAAGACTATGCAACACCGTGGAGGCGTCTATGTCCGGCGTGGAGGTCCACCGTGGAATAGGCAGAGGCCAGATACGTGAGCACCACGCGCAAGATTGGTGAGGGCTGCGGGAGTCCCAAGTCGCCGAGAGCCAAGGGGATGTCCCAAGATGCCAAGATACAATCATTGTAGGGTGAGTGACGTTGGTCGGTCGGGACGACCTCTAGCAGAGGGGGAGTAATGTTACGGCTGAGATTATGCAGACCGGGCCGGCGCCACCCGATGGTGGGTGGCCAGGTGTCAACCCCGCTTTCCTATATATATGCCCACGTCTTGTATCTAGTTATTGCTCTCTAAGACTCGAGCGAAGTCTTGTATCGCTGGGTTACTTTACTTTATCGAATGAATCAGTCTATATTCTTCGCTCTATGTTAGCCCAGTTAGGCTCGAGCCTAGTGATTATGCCTTCGTGCACTCTATATACCGATATACCGACAGATATCACCGTGATCACTAGCTCGCCCCTAACATTAAACTACTCTTTAATAAATATAGTAACTTTTTTAATAATAATAAGAAGCTATTATTACTAGTAGAACTATCTGATAAGTATCTAAAGTCTAGTTAACTATTTAACTAATATACTATTTTTAGAAGTATAATTTTATTACTACTTTCAATACTAAAAGTTACTTTATTTTATTATAATCTTAATAAGCCTAATATATATAGTTTAGATTTGAATATAACCTATTATAATATATATTCTATAATAGAATAAAGCTAGATTATATTAAATAAATTTAGATATATATAGTAAACTAAATATTTATTATATAATAAGTATATTTTAAGTAGTAAATATATTTAATATAATAAGCTAAGTCTATATTATATAATAAACTAAGCTTATATTATATAATAAGTAATTTTATATAGTTTTTTTTTTTTTAAAAATATTTATAACTTCTATATAGTCTTATTAGAAGAGTTATAAAAAGTCTAAGTAGATTTAAAATTAAAGTAAGTTGAATTATTAAAATTATATAAAAACTTCTAAATATAAATTCTAAAATAAGATCTTATACTATTATTAATAAATTATTCTATAACTTAAAGACTAAACTAAGTCTTAATCTTTTAATTTCTAAAACTTACATAAACTATATTATAAGTAGAAAAATAAAGTATATTAATAAAGATAATAACTAAACTAAAAAAAAAAAAAATAAAAAGTAATTAGTAAAAAGAACTCTATAATCTTCTCTTTAAAGTAACTAAAAACTAAGAAAAAATTATAGGTGAGTGGTAACTATAGAAATACTTCAGAGAATAGATAAATAATAGCAAAGGGAAGTATAATATAGATATAACTTAAGTATATTGTAGACTTAATAAGAGTAATGTAACGACGGCTCTTAGAACAAGGTGACCAAGAGGTACACCTAAGTAGTGGGCAAGGGGATCGCATACATAAGAATACCACATATATGATCGAGGAAGACCAGGATAGGGTAGGGGCAGGACTAGGGCAAGATACATATGTAGGAACACTACGTATATAACTAGGGGAAGGCTGGGATAGGGGGCAAGAACAAGAGGTAAGAGATATGCAGAAGTGGGTGCTGTATATGTCAGAGGAAGGCAGTTGTGTTACAGAGTTGTTTATATAAGACAAGGATGTGCACAAGGGAGGTGCACAAGGACTAAGAGAAGTAAGGTCCTGTATTAGGTATACAAGACATTAGATGGGGATCCAATGACAGTATAAGGGATAGGATCTATATATACATAACTCTGTCAGGGCAAGGGGGAAATAAGCTTCCCAAGATCCCTATCTCGGAAGCCAAGTAAGGTAACGATAACAATAACCCATTATCTGCGATTGTAGGTGATGACACAGACAACAATAGTAATAACCCATCACTTGTATTGTAGGTGATGCCAAGGGCAACAATAATGATAACCCATTACCTGCAATCACAAGTGATAGCGAGAACAATTGAGTATACGGTTATGATACTATCCCCCCTTTAGGCTGAAGCTCCAGTGACTAGGAGGCCTAGGTACAACAACCGGCAAAATCAATATAGAAAACCACAACAAGAGTAAAAACAAGAACCCCAACTACAAACAACAATAAGAACGCCAAGGGTTTAACATCATTCAACTAGGCGAGGCTTCCTTAAGTATCATTGGTGGAATAGGGTGACTAAGTCCTGTGTGTTTTCCAAGTCTTCTACAAGTTGCTAGGTAGTTTCCTTATCCCCTAACCATTTGACCTTATACTGAACTCACCTATAAAGCTTTCTAGAGTCCAATACCTCCTCAACTTCCCACTCCTCTTCATCTGTGATCACCATGGGAGGGGTAAGGAGTGCTTTTACTTAGGGAAGAGATCATCTACGGCTGGCTCGATCTCTAAGATTTAGACAATAGGGTGGCATTTGATGTCCTTAGGGAACCTCAATCGATAGGCATGAGTGCCTATAGCAGCCACCACCTCAAATAGACCTAGGAACTTATAGTCGAACTTGTGAGATGGCTGTTCTATTTGGAAGTGCATGCTTGAGAGCCACACCTTATCTCCTGGCTGATACCTGGGGGCTGGCAACTGTAATCCATTAGTATACTCCACTTGCCTTGCTTAAACATATACCAGTTCGGCTCTTAGGATAGAGTACAACTCAGCAATCTGTGTAGTAAACTCCTTAGCTGGAGTGTTCTCCCTAGCCTTGTGTAGGGGTGCTAGGGAGTCCACAAAATGAGGGTGCTAGCCATAATTGACTAGGAACGGGAAGGTTTTTAGAGTCTCTGAGAAATGGTTGTTAGTAGCGAACTCATAGATTGCCAGCAGCGAAACCTAGTTGTTTTACTGATAATTGACATATGCTCTCAGGTACTGATCTATAATTGCATTCATTTGCTTGGACTGACCATCTGTTTGGGGGTGATATACTGTGGAGAGGTGTATGTTGATTCCTAGAAGCTTGCAAAATACTTTTTAGAAGTCCAAGATGAATTGAGGGCCGCGGTCCGAGACGACTAACTTGGGGAGACCATGGTAGTGGAATACATGGTTGAGGTAGAGGCCGGTGAGGTCCCAGGCCAAACAGGTATTATGGCAAGGTATAACATACCTCATTTTGGTCAATCGGTCTACTACCATAAGAATAGTATTAAACCCTGAATCCTCCGGCAACCCAGTTACAAAGTCTATGGTTAGGTGTTGCCAAGGTTAGTCTGAGATCTCTAGGGGCTTCAGGGTCCCATAAGGAGCATGACAGGTAAGCTTAGCATGCTTACAAACATGGCAGTTCCATATGTACTACTCCACTTCCTTCTGTTGGTCAATCTATATATATTGCCTAGCTAGCAGCTCTAACATTTTAGCTACCTCAGAATGACCCACAGCTAGGGTATAATGGTGTTCCTTAATCAGCTGCATCTGCAGCTCTCCTTCAGGTATATAAAGTTAATCTAGGTAGTATAAAAGGCCATCCTAAGTGGTGTACTTGGCTAGAGAAATCTTGGTATGACAGCGCTATCTAGACTCCACTGCAGCAATTATATCCTTAACCAGGTCGTCCTCTACATATGCCCATCATATCCACAGAAGGAGATCTGCTTCAGGGTTCATTTTAGCTTTAGCATCAGTATTAACATCAGTATCAGTATAGCTATTGGCTGCTAGGTCGAGATTTTCAGGTTTTAGTACCACCTCATTTTGGTGCTTTAGCCTTTTATCCTCCCCTTTAGGAAGATCTCCTGATCTTCTAGTCAGTGTATCTAGCTTACCCCTAGCTTTTCTAGGCCAATACTTGATCTTGAAGTTGAATCGATATAAAAACTCTGATAATTTAGCCTGCCATCAGTTTTAGTGTGCGCCGCGAGGCGATTTTTTCTCGAACCGCCTCGCCAAGACTCGCACCGGCGAGTCGGTTTTTCTCTACTCTTCTAACCGGCGAGTCGGTTATTCGCTGCTCTGGATTACTCGAGCCAGCGCCGAGTAGCCGACGAGTACTCGCCAAGCCTTAGTATTATTGATCTAGTACTTGTGCTGGTACCTGACTCTAGACGAGTTCTCATACATACTGTATATAATTCGGGTCAAATTTAACTTAGCACACCGTCACTGTCACGGATTTCTTGCACGTCACGGATTTCTTGCACGTCACGGATTGCCTCCACTGTTATGGATTGCTTGCACTGTCATGGAATTGTCGCCATTTCTCACGGTCCCGTAGTTGTCACGGAATTGTCTAAAGTTGTCACGGAATCAACTCAAGTTGTCACGAAATCAACTCAAGTTGTCACGGATTCCTTAGGTGTCACGGATTGCTCCTTGTCACGGAATTCTCTCAAGTTGTCACAGAATTCAACTTGTCACGGAATTCTCCCATTTTGTAACACAACCCTACTAACTCGAAAATTGTAATAGTTCCTTCATGCCGTCCGCCATTCCTAATCATAACCTCATTCGCGAACTCCCTTTGCTTCTGAAAATCCCATGACCCAATTACAACTCATAAAACAACTACATTAAAAATACAAATGAATCCGATTCCAACTTCCTTCATTCCAACTTCCTTCTTCCCCAATTGATAACACAATTAAAAAATAACAGAAAACACAACTAAAAAAAAAACGCTACCAACAAGCCTACACTCTTTTCCCTAAAATATAATACAAGCCAAAAAATAATACCACCGATAACCCTACCCTTTTCACTCTTCCCTTTCTACCTCCTTCCTCTTCCTTGCGTGTCCGCATGTTCAGTCCCATATCGATCCGAATAACATAAGCTATTCTCAAGCCTACATACAAACGAATTAGTTTCTGTAACCTTGTTCCTGCCCTTATCAGATCATTCATTACCCCCAATCAACCCGGGGCACAAAAAACATGCTAAGCTCAATTAATAAAACATCTTCGATGATCTTCCTGGGGCTGTAATATGGAATCTTGTGTTCGAGGTGATCCTTCAATTACCTGTTGTTCTTCTCCTTGTCGTCCCCGTTCCTCCGATTGTTCTCCTTCCTTGTCAGAAGATGAGGAAGAAGACGATGACAAGGTTCTTGTTCTAATACTTCTTCTAGACGATGACGAAGAAGTATCCGCCCCAATAGGAGCTGCTGGTCCTGGTTCTGGTGCTGGCGCTGGTGCTCGAGCTCGTGCTCGAGCTCGTGCAGGTGCTCGTGCTCGTGCTCGTGCTCGTGCTTGTGCTGGTGCTGGTGCTGGTTCTGGTGCTGGTGCTGGTTCTGGTGCTGGTTCTGGTGCTTGTGCTTGTGCTAGTGCCGGTGCTGGTTCTGGTGCTGGTGCTAGTGCTTGTTCTTGTGCGTCTGCTGGTTCTGGTGTTGCTGGTGGTGGATGGAAAAATGGTGCGTGTATGTGGGTCACATTACCCCCGGATAGCCGATTCTCTTCCACTTGACGCCACAACCTCACATCCCTGCGAAGAATTGTTTGGCGTGGTGGGTTTCACTCCCCACTTTGGGTTGCCAAAAGGTTGATCGCTATTGCATCAGCCATGTTAGTATTATTCTGACAATTTTCTACTCACCATCTATGCCTTATTACCTGTAAAAAATTCATGTATATATGCCTCCATAGACTCTTGGAGAGCATTTGTCGCGAGAATTCCAATTCTTTCAACATCGGTCCGTTCCCCGAGAATCCTCGGCATAGTGTTGTATTCATTGTTCACGTCTTGTACAATTTCTCTGCACAACCGTCGGAACGCAGTCTTCGGTATTATCAGCTTTGCGCTGCCCTGTTGTCTCCGTATCTGTCTGACAATGGCCACTGACAGCACACTTAGCATTCCAAGGTCAAATTGAACTGGCATTGAGCTTAGGAGTTCTTACGTCCTCGATTGACCCTTCTTCTTCTGGGAACTGCTCTAGCCTGTGAGCCTATGGCGGGGGCCACTTGGGGAGGGGGGACTATCGCCGGGGCCACTTCGGGTGCGGCCACTTGGGGTGCGGCCACTTGGGGCGGGGGCACCTGGGGGGGTGGGACCGTCGCTGGGGGCACTATGGTCTTGATATTTCTGGGTTTCTGTTTTGTTCGCGCCATTATATCTGTATCTGAGGGTAAGTGTTATCTGTATCTGGGGGTAAGTGTTATCTGTATCTAGGAGTAAGTGTTATTTCCAAACCTGAAGGTTACAGAAGTCGGAGTTTCGAAGAATCTGAGATTTGGGATAGTAAGTTTGCTTGTATATGTATGTTCCCGAGGGTACGCAGTGGACCACAAATAGACCAATGAGCTCTAGAACAAAATATAATTCATTGTTTCTCTCTATCCTCACTAATTTGTATTGGCCGTCATTAGTTAGCTCACTAGTAACAAAGGGAGGAATAAAAAAATGTACCTTCTAATGTTTCAGACAGAACAAACACTAGCATTGGACAAAACAAAAACAGAAACAAAATACCTCTAGCATGAGCCCAAAACAAAGCCTGTAGACATCAAAAAAACATACAAAGAAAATACCATCAGTCCGGAGTAGACATCAAAAAAATATACAAAGATAAAAACTATTGCATCACCCCACCCCGTAAACACCCAAAAAAAAAACTTGCATCAGCCCGTAGACATCCAACACATACACAACAAAAGACACAATAAAATATACAATCAAAGACACAAAAATAGTAGTACAATTACACCTCAGAAAGTTGATAACGACTATTCACGGCATCCGTGACAAGTTTGCCATCCGTGACAAGTCCTTCATCCGTGACAGTAAAAACAAATCCAAAATATTTCCCATTTTGCTCCTTGCTCCCTAGTCAGCTTTGTCCTCATCCTCACCCTCTTCCTCATCTGCATCTTCTCGCTCATCTTTCCCCCCATTATCGCCTGCGACTTGCTTCTCGCCTTTGTCCTCTTGATTGTTGTCGGTGGTTGTCATTGCAGTACCTCGACGCAATATCCGCCGATATACTCGTTTATTGACCTCGGTATCATCCTCCTCGGTGGAGTCACTATAATCCTCATCTTCCATGCCGCTTGGAAGAAATTCGGTGGGCCTATCTCCGCCAGGTACCAACAACCCCTTTCCCCGTTTGCTGGAGTCAGATTCAGTTAGTTAAGCTTCTTCTTCTTCGGTAGAACCCTTAGAAGCTTCCCATCTGCCCCATAGTCCTGTATCTTCGTCATCATCTTGCTTGTTGGGTTTGTCATCGCAATCCTATCCACTAGTGAGTAAAGTTCTTTACATCAAGCGCGAGATGGATCAAGCGTGAGGATGCACCTACCTCTTCAATATCCGTCCCAATGTCCTCATCACTTAAACAATCGTCGGCATCCCCCTCGGCTAATTCCTCTTGAATGGTCAGCATCTGACCCTCGGGTACGTTAGGGCCTTTGTTACTAGTTTTGTTGGCACCTGTGTCACTAGTTATGTTGGCACCTGTGTCACGTGTAGCTCCAGGGTCGGGTGTCGAGACTAGTGGAGTTGGCTCTTGGAATCGGGTATAGGCTCGGCGGTTTATCGGCACAACATTAATGACGACTGCGAACTGCTATACTGGCTTGACCCCTATTGCTTCCAATTCCCCATTTAGAATTTGGAAATCGGGGAGCTCTTATTGCTCCTCCAATTCCAAGTATAATCTCTTCTGGTCATCCGAGAGTTGATACCACTGGTAAAGAATATATGGCCTTTTGCGGATGAACATCAGGTCCCACGTTCTTTGGACAACTCTTTCGAAGTTTCCTAGTTCAATATCGTTTAACTGGTTTCTCCGAGTGCCGATTGCCCTTCTAGTTATCGTAGCGTGTTCCGCCTCCTTAATCCCTGCTTTGAGTACCCTGTTGACTTTTTGTCTTTTCCAGTCTTTGGCACGCTCCCACGACAAAGGGGGGCCAAGCAGTTTCTTGTGGGTCTCTCGAATTTTTTTCATGTGGGGATTGGTGGAAGTGCCCCATGCATTCCTCCCCCCGCTAAATTCGGTATCTGGATTGAACTCCTGTGAGCCCCATGGAAAGTTGGCATATTTGGCGTAAAGATTCCTTGGGGATGGGATGGCTAATCTCGCACTTGTGTTTCTTTTTTTAGGAACATCCTCAGTTAGTTCGGCTGTCCTTGTTCTTGGAACATCCGCAATTGGGGGTGGGTAGAAGGCTAGTTCGGCTCTTGTCCTTCTTCTTGTTGGAACATCTTCAACTGGGGGGGGGACCAGGGCTAGTTCGGCTCTTGTCCTCCTTCTTCTTGTAACATCCTCAATTGAGGGTGATAATTCTGCTCTTGTCTTCCTTTTTTTCGGAACATGCTCTGTTGTCTGTGCTGCCGGCGCTTTGCGAGTTGTCATGCCTTCTTTCTGAATAAGCTCCGGCCTCTTCCCCGCCGAGCTAGCTGGTCCTTCTCGAGTTGACTTTTTTTTCTGCATGGCAGACTCTGGTGCCGGGCTGGCTGGCGCTTTACCAGTTGTCTTACTTTTCTTCTGAGGACGGTCTGGCATTGCGGATCTTAAACACAAACTTCGTCAGTCTTTCCACTTTGGACTCAACGTCGTTCCACTTCACACGACCTCTGTGACAGCCTCCGTGACACGACTTTGCAATACATACCCCTTCGTTATCTTCACAGCTGCTAGTTATTCAGACGGGAATATCTGTGATTGAGATAACTGATAGTTAGTGAATAAGCTAACTTCAGATTTCCTGACACGACCTCCGTCACAGCCTCTGTGACATCCTCCGTGACAGCATCCGTGACATGGCTTTGCACATACCCCTTCGTTATCTTCACAGCAGATTATATAGATGCAAATCACCGTACAAGTGCTGACGATTCCTTGGACCTGGTAGATAAATGGAAGATAACCACCAAAACCCTTTTTTCGTGCAAATAAATGAATTCTTTGTTTACAAGCAAACCTGGATGCCATTAACCGAACACGGCCATGCGACTAGCGTCACCACGAGGCGTGCACATAAGTGCTTACATTGTGAATTTCACCTGCACTCAAGTCTACATATGAATAAATGGGTCCATGTTTAATTTTGGTTGACATGGAAGGATATCGGGCCAAAATGAAAATCAGAAGAGCCCGGCCCAATCTCAATACTAAGACTTTCCCCCACAGCGGCCTCCTCGATGACTTGTGCTTCCTGCTGCCTTTGCCATCGCTTTTGTTTGCGAACCTGGCGTCGCCGGGTTGACCGGTCTTTGGACCACCTTGTCCTTCTTGGGTTAATAGTCCCAACTGCAGGCAAAGAAAGATTTAGGGGCTGATTTATGGAATTCTGCTGCTGACGAGGAGCACGTGAGACATCAATAACAGGGGGGGTGGCAAATGACGGGGAAAGTTGTACAGGTTGGGAATGTTCATATTGGGTGTATGGGGGTTGCCTTGGAGTTTCGTCGAGTGGCTCCTCATTCTCTTTATCAACCCCAGGATTGTCCTCCTGCATCTCCACCTCTATTTCCTGCAAAACCCTTCTACCATCTCTGACATGATCACTGTCAGTGTCGGCTTCGCTAGGTGTGGCAGGTACTTCTAGTATTGGACATCGTGATTGATTTCGCACACGGTATCGGGTTTGATAATCACTGGAAGTTTGGGGTTAAAGATTAGCTGCAAGCCGAAAATAAGGTTGTGTCAAATCAAGTGAGTTACCACACAATACCGCTATACGCCATTTTCCTGTTCCTCACCGCAGATCAGTTTCCAGCACCACAAACCACTCGACCTTGCAGTACGTGTGGTTGCATCACAAAGGAATATAGTTTGCCTTTATGGCATCTGACGCCTTCGGTGCCACTAATGACAAACTGCCAGTTACCGGCGCGCTCCGCTGTTTCTCTGTCTCCCCGACGCCGGCTCTTCACAGGCTGCCTGCTGACGCTGGCACCACATGGTCCTCCTCCTGACCCTGACGTTACTGCACAATCATCAGGAACGAGCTCTGACGCTATGTCTTGGGAGGTACTGCCCTGGCGCCGTGTTTTCTGAGGTGCCGCCGTGATGCGTGTCTTTAACATCGACGCCCTGGCACAACTACCTGATAGGCAAACTACTGTGTGCACTCAGAGCATGGAGGTGATAGCAGCTATACATTGCAAGAACTATGTACGTTTGAATTTCTATATACATAGCTGAGCTATAGATGCACTTCCAACGAACCATTCCCTCATGCATCCCACTTGAACTCATCCTGCGCATATGCCTCCAAAAATCCTAGCGGTTCCCTGATCTGAGCCGTCTGCAAAGTCGTTATCGCCGTGCTTTGATCTAATAATATCCATATAGCTATTAACAACAGAACGCTGATATCGCGAGACTGCACATACCTAGAGCTACCCAATTGTTGGCTGATGTAGTCATCCACTGCCATGAGCAATGCCTATTACTAGAGCAATTAGCTATGCGTTCCCATAAAGTCCGTGGATTTGCTGGCAAGTTCACGTACCTAGGTATGTCTACGCATATAGATGGGGAATATCTCAGGAGTGCACTTGCGGAGTCCTAAGAGCAATTAGCTATGCCTTCACATACAGTCCGCTGGTTTTCTGGTGAGTTCACATACCTGGCTATGCCTGTGTCTGCGCATATAGATTGGGGATATATCGGAACTGCACTGGCGGAGTCCTAAGAGCAATTAGCTATGCCTTCACATACAGTCCGCTGGTTTTCTGGCGAGTTCACGTACCTGGCTATGCCTGTGTCTGCGCATATAGATTGGGGATATATCGGAACTGCACTGGCGGAGTCCTAAGAGCAATTAGCTATACATTCACATAGAGTCCGCTGGTTTTCTGGCCAGTTCACATACCTAACTATGCCTGTGTCTGCGCATATAGATTGGGGATATATCGGAACTGCACTGGCGGAGTCCTAAGAGCAATTAGCTAGAGTCCACTGGTTTTCTGGCGAGTTCACGTACCTGGCTATGCCTGTGTCTGCGCATATAGATTGGGGATATATTGGAACTGCACTGGCGGAGTCCTAAGAGCAATTAGCTATACATTCACATAGAGTCCGCTGGTTTTCTGGCCAGTTCACGTACCTGGCTATGCCTGTGTCTGCGCATATAGATTGGGGATATATCGGAACTGCACTGGCGGAGTCCTAAGAGCAATTAGCTATACATTCACATAGAGTCCGCTGGTTTTCTGGCCAGTTCACGTACCTGGCTATGCCTGTGTCTGCGCATATAGATTAGGGATATATCGGAACTGCACTGGTGGAGTCCTAAGAGCAATTAGCTAGAGTCCGCTGGTTTTCTGGCGAGTTCACGTACCTAGCTATGCCTGTGTCTGCGCATATAGATTGGGGATATATCGGAACTGCACTGGCGGAGTCCTAAGAGCAATTAGCTATACATTCACATAGAGTCCGCTGGTTTTCTGGCGAGTTCACGTACCTAGCTAGCTATGTCTCCGCATATAGATGGGGGATATCTCGAGAGTGCACTGGGGGAGTCCTAACCTCAGCTTGACCTGCCGCCGACTGGCTGGTTGAGTTACCTGTGCAAAGAGGGGGCGCACGTGCTCTCGTGTTATGTTCGTTCACGCATGCCTGGAAATATGTCTCGGTTGACGCGGCCGATAAATATGTGTGATTGGCGGGAAGGCAGATTGGCGCACGCTGGTGTGACAGATCAGCACATGCATGTTTCAGGCCACATATGCCCGCCAGCCGTGAGATTACCGAAGTGGGTAATAGGTATGGAAGAGGAGCCCTCATGGCAGGCTTGTAAATATGGACTTGTTTATGCAAGAAACTCATGCTTTGAGACTTATATATATATATATGCGAGAAACTCATGCTTTTCGAGGCTTATATATATATATGCGAGAAACTCATGCTTTTCGAGGCTTATATATATATATGCGAGAAACTCATGCTTTTCGAGGCTTATATATAGATATGCGAGAAACTCATGCTTTTCGAGGCTTATATATATATATGCGGGAAACTCGTGCTTTGGAGATATATATATATATATATGCGAGAAACTCGTGCTTTGAGGCTTATATATATATATATGCGTGAAACTCATGCTTTTCGAGGCTTATATATAGATATGCGAGAAACTCATGCTTTTCGAGGCTTATATATATATATATGCGGGAAACTCGTGCTCTGGAGATATATATATATATATATGCGAGAAACTCGTGCTTTGAGACTTATATATGTACTCATGCTTTTTGAGGCTTCCAGATATATATGCGGGAAACTCGTGCTTTGGAGATATATATATACTCATGCTTTTCGAGGTTTCTAGATATATATGCGAGAAACTCATGCTTTTCGAGGCTTATTAGTATATATGCGGGAAACTCGTGCTTTGGAGATATATATATATATATGCGAGAAACTCATGCTTTTCGAGGCTTATTAGTATATATGCGGGAAACTCGTGCTTTAGAGATATATATATATATATGCGGGAAACTCGTGCTTTGGAGATATATATATACTCATGCTTTTCGAGGCTTCTAGATATATATGCGAGAAACTCATGCTTTGAGACTTATATATATATATATGCGAGAAACCCATCGTTAGTTTCATCTGGAAGCCTCGAAAAGCATGAGTATATATATAAGTCTCAAAGCAAGAGTTTCTCGCATATATATATATATATCTCCAAAGCACAAGTTTCCCGCATATATACTAATAAGCCTCAAGAGCACGAGTTTCTCACATATATATATATATATCTCCAAAGCACGAGTTTCTCGCATATATACTAATAAGCCTCGAAAAGCATGAGTTTCTCGCATATATATCTAGAAACCTCGAAAAGCATGAGTATATATATATATCTAGAAACCTCGAAAAGCATGAGTATATATATATAAGCTTCGAAAAGCATGAGTTTCTCGCATATATATATATATAAGTCTCAAAGCATGAGTTTCTCGCATAAACAAGTCCATATTTACAAGCCTGCCATGAGGGCTCCTCTTCCATACCTATTACCCACTTCGGTAATCTCACGGCTGGCGGGCATATGTGGCCTGAAACATGCATGTACTGATCTGTCACACTAGCGTGCGCCAATCTGCCTTCCCGCCAATCACACATATTTGTCGGCCGCGTCAACCGAGACATATTTCCAGGCATGCGTGAACGAACATAACACGAGAGCACGTGCGCCCCCTCTTTGCACAGGTAACTCAACCAGCCAGTCGGCGGCAGGTCAAGCTGAGGTTAGGACTCCTCCAGTGCACTCTCGAGATATCCCCCATCTATATGCGGAGACATAGCTAGCTAGGTACATGAACTCGCCAGAAAACCAGCGGACTCTATGTGAATGTATAGCTAATTGCTCTTAGGACTCCGCCAGTGCAGTTCCGATATATCCCCAATCTATATGCGCAGACACAGGCATAGCTAGGTACGTGTACTCGCCAGAAAACCAGCGGACTCTAGCTAATTGCTCTTAGGACTCCGCCAGTGCAGTTCCGATATATCCCCAATCTATATGCGCAGACACAGGCATAGCTAGGTACGTGTACTCGCCAGAAAACCAGCGGACTCTAGCTAATTGCTCTTAGGACTCCGCCAGTGCAGTTCCGATATATCCCCAATCTATATGCGCAGACACAGGCATAGCTAGGTACGTGAACTCGCCAGAAAACCAGCGGACTCTAGCTAATTGCTCTTAGGACTCCGCCAGTGCAGTTCCGATATATCCCTAATCTATATGCGCAGACACAGGCATAGCCAGGTACGTGAACTGGCCAGAAAACTAGCGGACTCTATGTGAATGTATAGCTAATTGCTCTTAGGACTCCGCCAGTGCAGTTCCGATATATCCCCAATCTATATGCGCAGACACAGGCATAGCCAGGTACGTGAACTGGCCAGAAAACCAGCGGACTCTATGTGAATGTATAGCTAATTGCTCTTAGGACTCCGCCAGTGCAGTTCCGATATATCCCCAATCTATATGCGCAGACACAGGCATAGCCAGGTACGTGAACTGGCCAGAAAACCAGCGGACTCTATGTGAATGTATAGCTAATTGCTCTTAGGACTCCGCCAGTGCAGTTCCAATATATCCCCAATCTATATGCGCAGACACAGGCATAGCCAGGTACGTGAACTCGCCAGAAAACCAGCGGACTCTAGCTAATTGCTCTTAGGACTCCGCCAGTGCAGTTCCGATATATCCCCAATCTATATGCGCAGACACAGGCATAGTTAGGTACGTGAACTGGCCAGAAAACCAGTGGACTCTATGTGAATGTATAGCTAATTGCTCTTAGGACTCCGCCAGTGCAGTTCTGATATATCCCCAATCTATATGCGCAGACACAGGCATAGCCAGGTACGTGAACTCGCCAGAAAACCAGCGGACTGTATGTGAAGGCATAGCTAATTGCTCTTAGGACTCCGCCAGTGCAGTTCCGATATATCCCCAATCTATATGCGCAGACACAGGCATAGCCAGGTACGTGAACTCGCCAGAAAACCAGCGGACTGTATGTGAAGGCATAGCTAATTGCTCTTAGGACTCCGCAAGTGCACTCCCGAGATATTCCCCATCTATATGCGTAGACATACCTAGGTACGTGAACTCGCCAGCCAACCCACGGACTTTATGGGAACGCATAGCTAATTGCTCTAGTAATTGGCATTGCTCATGGCAGTGGATGACTACATCAGCCAGCAATTGGGTAGCTCTAGGTATGTGCAGTCTCGCGATATCAGCGTTCTGTTGTTAATAGCTATATGGATATTATTAGATCAAAGCACGGCGATAACGACTTTGCAGACGGCTCAGATCAGGGAACCGCTAGGATTTTTGGAGGCATATGCGCAGGATGAGTTCAAGTGGGATGCATGAGAGAATGGTTCGTTCAAAGTGCATCTATAGCTTAGCTATGTATATAGAAATTCAAACGTACATAGTTCTTGCAATGTATAGCTGCTATTACCTCCATGCTCCGAGTGCACACAGTGGTCCACCTATCAGGTAGTTGTGCCAGGGCATGGATGTACACACGCACCACGGTGGCACCTCGGAACACAAGGCGCCAGGGCGGTACCTCAGAAGACATGGCGCCCGAGCGACACAAGGGCTAGGGTTCCTAGGGTGCGCAGCTAGAATAGGGCAATGGTCAGGGCGCCTGGTGATGGTGTTGTGGCGTCGGGGCGACCTGACGCACAAGGCGGGTCAGGTAGAAGATAGTCCGTCAGGGTGCCGGGAGCAGGCGTTACGGCACAGAAATATATATCCTGATGCGCCAGAAGTGGCGTCGGGGCGACCTAACGCAGAGGGCAGGAGAGGTACAAGGTGGTCCATCAGGGCGCCTGCAGGGGGCGTTGCGGCACAGAAATATCTATCCTGATGTGCCAGGCGCTTCAAACATGACCCGCTCAAGGTAATAGGAAAATACGATCATCGTCATCTGTTCAGTGGAACCGCGCAAAATGGGACAAGCCCACATGACTATCGCACTTACTCAAATAACACGGGATATGTACGCAACCTCATATAGGGCAAGCAAAAAAGTATGGAAGTCATACCTTGACGACATATTTTGTTGTGGTGAAGTAATAATGGATCGGAGGTGGCTTGGTGCGGAATGACAAAAGGGTAGGAAGATGCAGATAATGGAGGACAGGAAGTGAATAGAGTGGTAGAGTGGGGACACGACGAATTTATCTGGCACCAGCAGACGCTGGCTCAAGCAATGTCTCTGGTCATTTCCTTCAGACCTAGGCATGTACTACCTGTTTCGGAACTGGCACAATAACTTGCCTGCATTGCCTGGAACTATACCTCGGCAAGTGATGAACGACATTATTGCCTGTACAGCAATTGATCAGTCGATGCGTTGTGAACAACTAGCTATATCAGGATTAACCATGCTATTCAGAAGATGCATTGACCGTTACTACATGAGACAGAGAATGCTTTACCTGCCAGCCTACCTCCCACCAGCTAAACCAACTCTTATGGTATAGATTATGCCATCGACTCATCGCCATCGACTCATCGCTTTCGTAGATGAGGTACTATTGTGAACCATTGTGGCAGTTCTACACCAGGTTGGAGTGGATCAGGATGGTACTTCCATTTGGTGGTATCTTGTGCTTTACTTATGTGGTCATAGATATTTTTTCTTGTCATGGATATTTTCTTTGTCACGGACGGGTTATTTTGTCACGGATGTCTTGTCACGGATGTCTTGTCACGGATGTCTTGTCACAGATGTCTTGTCACGGATGTGTTGTCACGGATCTTATGCCTTGTCCCAGATGGGCCATGCAGGTCTTTCCTACGACTAATGCTAGCCAGGTCCTTTGGATACAATTATTATTAGCTGCGGACTAGTCTACTTTTGTCCTCCCATTCTACGTCAGAATTAGAGGTAGACAATCTACCAAAAGAGGATATTGCTATTTAGGGATTCTTTCTAGAACTATCAACTGGAGTTTTGCTTATATATAGTTCGTCAGGGCTGTAATTCTCACCGACCATATTACAACGAGCATTATGCCAAGAACCCTACCTCACAATATGCCCGAATACTACAATCCAGAAGATGAATTCGCTTTCGAAGAGTTCCGGCAGCCATGGAGAGATACCGCAGGACTACGACGCATCCTTAGTCTACAGGTTACGGAATTGGTAACGTCCCAGTCCACCCAGTTGGTTATGGACCGATTCGACCCCAACAGGATTACCTCCAGAGCGGTAGCCATGGAGCTTCTAGAGAGGATTTGGTTTGATGGGTGTGATATAGTATTCCCAATGAGCTTGCATAGTAGTGCACAAATCTTTTACCTGGATGACTATACTCTCTATGATTTGTTATGGGTTACCCTTTTCCACCATTACCTGAGTGGCAGCCAACAATCATAGGGTTTATGCCAAGATTGTCGATTCCCATCAGTAAGTTAACTCTGCGCTAAAACATTGAGGTCTCGACTCACCACATGCTAGATACTCTCCCAGACCCACCGGATCCCTGATGGGGCAATCATTCGGCGTCCAGTGTATATATCACCGCAATGGCATCCCCCACCTAGAATAACAGTATTATGTTGTGGGCAAGAGTTCTGGCTTCGGCCTTCAAGAAGGTGTATTTCTAATCCTTGCATATAGACAGAGCGTAGTCTGGTTAGACAGAGCGTCGGGCTAACTATGTCTAGACCTTGAGAGATTATGGAACTTACAGCCAGTCCCGATTGGCCATTGAGATGCAGCATACTCCAACTGGATTTGACCAATATCCCCGATGATATATCAGAGCTACCAGAAAGTGATGTCGGCGACAGCCCCGGACCAATTGATAACGCTAGCCCGACTGAGTCCGAAATCGGGAATGACTCTGAAGACGACATGATGGAGGACAATGTCGACTGCGATTCTGGTTATAGCGATTCATCATCTTCCTGCAGCGAAAGCTCTGACTGTACAACTGAGCTCTTGAGGTCATCCCACAGCTCAGAGGATTCAGGTGATGACAATGATGACGACTCACATGATGACCACGAAAACATCGGGGACCCTTTTTGGAATGATTGGACGGTCGCCCGGTTGGATTGGGATTGGGTTTGGCGCGCTGTAGATGCGCTACAGCATGATTGACCGTGCTTATTGAAGTATATAAATTTGCGTTATCATGGAACGCATCTCAGGTACCAATGGAATGTCTTCCACAGAATCCGTGACAAGCACGCGTTATCCGTGACATGCGCCAACTGGTCGCAGAATGTGAATAAATAATTATCTCTTCCCTAATGCCTTTCCCAACCTATTGCCAACTTCCAGGAATACAATAGCCAGACGATCTTGCCCCATACTCGAACGTATCTCGATCTGCAAGTGTACACATAGGTACCTCATTCTAGCTCAATGGTTTCCACTCTCACTAGAATATTAGGCGGAACTGCTTTCCAGTGGGAAGCAGAGCAATCTGCGCCTTTTGATGAATAGTGGGAAACTACCGACTGGGCAGGCAAGCTCCATGAAAATCTGGCCAAAGAGATGCGAAGTAACAATATGAATCTACCCCGATGGGCTTCTAAACTTCGAACGGCCGCACACTGGGCCCATTTTGGACAAGGCGCAAAGATCCAGAGCGGGGAGCCTTTCATATTTTGTTTATCTTGCAAAGGTACCTTGCAACACCCTAGTGCGTTCAATGTGGGCACCACACACATAAGAGGTCACCTCACCTCAGGGAGATGTCGGTCAGCTAGTGGGCGAAAGGATCAAGACATTTCAACCCTGTTTGGGAAGGTAATTATATAATCCATACCTACCCTGCAATAATTGAGGAGACAAGCTTACGTTACACCTAGGCAACACCTCCCGCCGCACAATCCCCGCAAGTGCAATTTAGTAATGATGCCTTCAAACATGAACTCATGAAAACTGTAATAGCCACCAACTTATCTTTCCGAACTATCCAACATCCGCAGTTCCAGAATCTCCTGAAATTGCTTAGATCTGGAATTGATATCCCCTCTCCCACTACACTTTGCAGGGGTGTACATAATTATGCAGCTGAAGTTCAAGTGAAAGTTGAAAAAAGTCTCCCAAGAGATACATTCCTACACCTGGCTACAGACTGTTGGACTTCTCCAAATAAGTTAGCATTCATGGGGACAACAATTCATTATATTGACCAGGACTGGCAGCTGCGCCAACATACAATCGGATTCCAGTACCTAGGTGGGGAAGCTCATAGCGCTATTCACTTGGGTAACAATCTAAGTAAATTAATACGGGAATATGGCATCACGAACCGAGTTTTGGCTGTTGTTTCAGATAACACAAGTGTTAACACGGCGTTGGCTAAGCATTTACAAGCCAATGTTTTCGGTGCTAAATGGGACCCACTGCAATACCGACTTCCCTGCCTAGCACATGTGATTGCTTTGGTCAGCAACGAGTTTATGAAAGCACTCAAGTCCAACTCAGATAATGAAGATCCTAGCTGGTCCACACCTCCAATCGAGTCGTCAATAAGAGCGCTGCAGAACTATGCGGTAGGTACTTTCGCGCGATCTGTTTGCAAAGTAAGTCATTTTCCGTGCTGCTCAATAAACAAAGGTGGATCATGAAAGGCAAACATGTCACGGAATGGCAGACATGTCACGGAAGACCAATACGAGTCACGGAACCTATTGCTAAAATTTATGCAGGTTCGAGAGCTCTGTAAGGCTATAGTTGCCAGCCCACAACGCCTGGCACAATTCAAGGAACTCCAAACTGACACCCGAGCACCCATAGGCCTCATCCAGGACGTCAAAACGCGCTGGAACTCAACGTTTGAAATGCTTACACGAGCATTGAGGCTCCAGTGCTACATTGAGCAATGGATTGCTCTAGCTACAACAGAGAACAAGTACTCCGAGTTGTGGTTGAGTCAGGAGGAGTGGACCCAAGTTCAGGAGGCTACTATTTTCCTCAAACCTTTGTCAGATTACACTCACGCTATCTCCACAGGACAGCATGTGACCATACACAATGCGTTCTTCATCTACAATGACATCTTCGACCACATAGAAAAACAGCGGAAACGTATACGCAAACTTCCCGGTAATCCTACCTGGGCTCCAGGGTTTCTCTCCGCGACGAAAGCGTGTCAGCAGATGTTCTAGAAGTATTATTCTAGGACTGAAAAACAATCTCTCATCTACAACCTTGCCACCATCCTTGATCCATCCAAGAAATTATCCTTGTATATGGACTGGGGAAATCTCACCGTCCAAAATCTAAGTGGGACGCAGGAGAACAGTGACTCTATTGCATACGCGGAGTATTACAAGTACGTTTGAATTTACTCCGCCCCTCCCTATGTTGCCCAATGTGTTTTCCGTGACACCAGATTTTCCGTGACATGAGATTTTCCATGACACAAGATTTTCTGTAACACGAGACCCTCCATGACATACAGAAAGACAATTCTTACAAAATTCCGTGCTCAGAGTTCAGTTCGAAGATTATTTTGATCATAATTACGCCAAGTACGCGCCAGAACCTTCGGTTCATAACACACAAGTCGATGATGGAGAACAATCCTATATCATGCGTCGACTGCAAGAGCGTACAACAGTGCAATCGGAGGATGTACCCGAGATCAAAAGATACCTTTCGATTCCAGTAACAACACTGAATGGGAAATGTCCCCTCTCCTGGTGGAAAGTCCATGCTAGTGAATTTCCGGTGCTGGCACGAATGGCAAGGGACATATTGAGTATTCCACTGATATCTGTGCCAGTGGAGCGAATATTCAGTAGTGCTAGAGATATTTTGCCTTACAGACGGAACAGAATGGGTCACGAGATGATAACTGCGCTGATGCTAACCAAATCGTGGGCAACCGTACACGCGAAATACGGAGCCCCAGAGGGACAAATTACACCAGCACATGTGGAAGAAGGGATAGCCGATCTGGATGAAGGTGAGGTAATACTGGAGAACGAGGCTCTCACTTATGACG
Organism: Terfezia claveryi; assembly: GCA_015179025.1. Lineage (NCBI taxonomy): Eukaryota > Fungi > Ascomycota > Pezizomycetes > Pezizales > Pezizaceae > Terfezia > Terfezia claveryi. The sequence continues at coordinate 107,895 of WHUX01000139.1, read as the reverse complement.
CAGACTTCCTCCGCCGCATGGTACCACAATTCCTAGATCCCGCAGAGGGAACGACGGACTTGGATTCAGATACGGATTGTGACATGGATGCTGGTACGAGCGGTCTAATGGAGGATTACCTGGAAAATGACCTGGCAGACTCAGCATTAGATAATACAAGCCTATCGCATAGTCTGATGGAACATTCTACGCCAGGCTTGTTGAACTCATTCCGTCGAACTGTATTTTGCGAGCAAGAAGCAACACCATCCCCCTCAACTCCACGTCGGAGCGTGAAGCGCCGCGCATCACCATCCGTGAGCCTGACGCCATCAATGGCAACCAGGTTTCAGAAGAAACTACGACCTGCTCAGCGTAGGAACTACAAAGTCTGAGTAAGTAGTGTATTTTATGTGGGGTTTGATGATATGTAGGGCGTGCGGGATGGTAATTATTACTGCCGGCTCAGTAATCAGGAGTGTCTAGGGACGTTGCAGTTTAAGTATTGGTGTTTGATAGGGAATGTTTCTCTTGTGTGATGGGAATATTTTTGGATTTAGGGTTTTTTTTTTTAGGTGGTGTTAGGTTTGATTTGGTGTTTTGTTAGCGAATTGGCGTTCAGGCATATTTTGCTATGATAAAAAATGTTTTTTTTGTGTCTTGGGATTGTCTTTTGAGTAAGGTTTGCTTTATTTTATGTGGAATATATCAGGATCGAATTTTTGCGGGGTTATTTTACAATGCTCCAACTCGGCTATATGCTGCCGGCGGACAAGTTCTCATACATATTGTATATAATTCGGGTCAAATTTAACTTAGCACACCGTCACTGTCACGGATTTCTTGCACGTCACGGATTTCTTGCACGTCACGGATTGCCTCCACTGTTATGGATTGATTGCACTGTCATGGAATTGTCGCTATTTCTCACGGTCCCGTAGTTGTCACGGAATTGTCTAAAGTTGTCACGGAATCAACTCAAGTTGTCATGGAATCAACTCAAGTTGTCACGGATTCCTTAGGTGTCACGGATTGCTCCTTGTCACGGAATTCTCTCAAGTTGTCACGGAATTCAACTTGTCACGGAATTGTTTAAAGCTAACTCGGGCAAATTTCTCTGCCAAGAGAATAATTTAGTGACGACAGAAACGAAGTACACAGTGAAATATCGGTCAGTAATTCTTGGCGAGGACTCGGTTAATCACCGAGTACTCAGCGAGTCGGTGCGAGGTGGCTTCGCTAGAAATGTGGCCAGTGCGAGTCAGTACCGAGTCGGAAAAATAGTTGTAAAACTCGCCTCGACTCGCCTCGGGGCGCACACTAATCAGTTCAGCAGCTTAGTGGTGGTAAAGTTCTAAAGATTCTCATGATTGGATAGTACTTCGATGATCCCCTTGGCTGACTCCAGGTAAGGTCTCCATTCCTCAAAAGCGTAGACAATTGCTATTAATTCCTTATTATAGATCTCGTAATTACACTCTACCGGAGAGTGCTTTTTAGAGAAATAAGCTACCGGGTAGAGGACTCTATTGACATACTAGGATAGGATTCCAGCAGAGACATAGTCGGAGGCATCCATTTCTACAATACACTTACTATTGGGATTAAAGTGAGCCAGTATGAGTGCTGAGCAGAAGGCTTCCTTGAGGTTCTGGAAGGCGGATTGGGCTTCTGGACTCCAGTGGAATTGCCAGTCCTTTTTGGTCAGGGCTGTGAGGGGGGCTACAATCTTCAAATATTCTAGAATGAACTATCGGTAAAAGTTGGCGAATTCCAGAAAGGCCTGAATATCCTTGAGATTTGCTGGGATTTCCCATTCCTGAACAGTGGTGACCTTGGTAGAGTCTGTTCTAATACCTTCTGTGGTGATAATCAACTCTAGATATATAACCTTTTGCACATGGAACTTATATTTCTTGGGCTTGAGATACAATCCACCTTACTCCAGCTTCTCCAATACCTGCCGGACATGAATCTTGTGCTTTGCTAGGGTATCTAAATAAATCAAGATATCATCAAGGTAAGCCATACAGAACATATCCAGAAAGTCTCGTAAGGTGTCATTGATGAAGTGCTGGAAGTAGGCAGGGGCATTGGTTAGGCCAAAGGGCATGACGTTGTACTCGAAGTGGCCATAATGTATCTGGAAGGCTCTTTTCTACTCCTCTTCTTCGGCGATCTCTACCAGATTGTACGCTCCTGACAAGTCCAATTTGATAAACTATTTCACTTTGGAAAGCCTGGCTAATGTCTCTTGGATCAGAAGTAGGGGGTATCTGTTTTTGACCTTTATATTATTCAGGCTATGATAATCAATACACAACCAAAGGGAGCTATCCGATTTCTTCACAAACAGCACCAGGGCACCTACCAGGGAGATGCTATGGTGAATGAAGCACTTATTGAGGTTTTCTTCCAAATACTTCTTTAAGGCTTCTAGCTCCGTGTGAGACATTCCATACAGGGGTCCATAGGGGAAGGTCTTACCTTCTATCAGCAGAATTGTGTGGTTGTATGGTTGGTGTGGTATGAGCTTTTCCACGGCTTTCTCTGAGAACAGGTCAATGAACTCATGATATTCATCTAGGACTATAGACTTCCACTCCTTCTTAGACCTTATTTTATTGATCTACAGGTTTACATTATGTATGGAGAGGGCATGCGCCTTCAGCTTGTGCCTTCTGGTGAGGTAGGTGAAAGCTCTTACTCCAATAAAGCTAATATTCAGGGGTTTTAGGGAATTGTGGGATATCGGGGAAACAGGAGGAACAGAAAAAGAGGGGTTGTTAACGTTGGCATATACAGTCTGGTGTACTACCTGGACGGGGTCCTCCACTAGGGTTGGTAGTGCATATAATCCCTTAACAGCAGTCTGTTGGGTACCACAGTGCCTCTTGCAATACCCACTATTGAAGTTTAAGGTGTAGGAGCCAAAGTTAATAGAGACGTCATGCATATGGAGCCAGGAAATTCCCAGACCAATGGATATTTGAGCTTAGTTATAAACAATAGAAGGCTTTCCGAATGGTCTCCGATAGTATTAGGTAAGCATGCGAAGTTGGTAATAGCCCTAGATGAAATAAGGCGGCCATCAATGATATCGAGAAGGTGGAAAGTCTTTAACTTAGAGGTTGGTATAGAATTTTTACTGACAAAGGCTTGATCAATAAATGCAATTCCCGAGGTACCATAATCTATGAGAGCTAATGTTACTACTGTTTTATCATTGAATTTAACAGTTATTGGTACTACAAAATGCTTACCAAACAAATGAGATTCATTAACAGACATAGGTGCAGGCAAAGAAAATGTAGACAAAAATAAATGGCCCAAGGCAGGTCCCTTGCTAGTGTCAGTAACTAGGTAAGGGATAGGGCTTTTCCCGACTTATCAACCTCCTTGACCCTAGGCACTAGAGTGTCAATTACGTGGATGGCCAAGGAGTAGTGTGCGCACGGGGCGAGTCGGTCCGAGTTTCTGGCCCTTACGACTTGTTCACCTATCGACTCGCCTCGGTCTCTGCCTACTGCAACTCGCCTCAGACCACTTTCCCGATTAATCGGTGATCTACAGATTACTCATCAAGATCCCTTACTAACTTCGTTCACACTTGTGCATTTGCCAAGTCTAGGGTTTTCCGTTCTTTCCCCTATCGTCCGTGTATACAGCTTGTCACAGATTGCCCGTCTTGTTATGGATTGCTACTCTTGTCACAGATTGCCCGTCTTGTCACGGATTGCTCGTTTCATCTTCCAGCATAGCACCGATCCCACCAAACCCCGTTCCTGTCCCTTTGTATGGTTTTTGCCAATGTCACCATTCTTAGTTACTAGTATGGATTGCTTCTGCTGTCACCATTTCTAGAACCATTCTTTCAAATTTCTCTTTCACATTCTCTATGCTCTGTTTGTGCTGCCATATGTCCATACATTCTATATCAAACATCCTACCTACTCATCCTCATGTTATCCTTTTCCTTGCACCCAAATTTCTCATGTTTGCTTCTAATCTCTAAACCCTCCATCTGCCCTATCTTAATAATAATTCATACATAAATGCTCTGAAGATTCTTCAGTCCACCCAAGAAGTGCCTACAGTTCCACATTGTGAATTATTCCCATTCTCCCCAAACTCAATTTATATCCCGTAAGTAATCAATGACCAAAATAAAAAAAATAAAAAAGAGTATCAACCGTGGATTCATCATGAGAACTAATCTACCCTAGTATCGCTCATCATAATAATCACAATTCAACTAAAAAAACAACATATTAAGGAAACCCATGCACAAAAGGAAACCCACCTATACAAGGGAAGCTAATAGGAAAAAGCAAAACTCAGGTACAAAGGACAAAGAAAAAAAACAATGAACAAAGGATAATTGACCATACCTACCTCGGTTTGCGCCCCCTCAAGTATGCAGGCTCACACTTTGTAATTCCTATACTGAGTGGGCTATAACCTTTTCTGGAGCCTTGTTGCCATTGAAGGCGTCAGGTTGACGGATGGAGAGGCAGGGCGCTTAGTCCCGCGATGTGGGGTGCAGGGTGTTGGGGTCCCTCTTTCCTCCCTCAATAGGCTGCCTTAGAATAAGCCAATTCCTCCCGCTGACTGCGCACTGAAATTGTTGAATGGGCTAGAAATCTGAGAAGTTGTATCTCCTACATCAAGATCATCTCCCTCAAACTCTTACTCTCCCTCCACGCTACTTTCATACTCTGACACTGTATCACCATTTCCTGATGGTCTATCTAGAGTGACTGGCATCATGCGGCAGAGGAATTCTGCATCATATCTGAGAGCCTGTCTCTTCTGGCTCACATCAATTTCATCATGATCAGCTAATCCTTCTTCCACATGTGCAGGAGTGTTCTCAGGGTCTGGTTCTGTATATTTTGCATGTATCAAGTCCTAAGATTTCGTCAACATTAGCACTGTAATCATCTGGTGACCTATTTGGTTCCACTGGTAAGGCAAAATATCTCGAGTACCACTGAATATACGCTTAATAGCCATAGATGTCAGTGGAATACTCAATATGTCGCTTGCCATTCGTGCTAGCGTTGGGTATTCAATGGCATGAACCTTCTACCAAGATAGGGGACACTGCCCATCTAGTATGGCCAGACCACTGGTTAAGTATCTCTTGACCTCCGGAATATTCTCTGATTTGGTCACTGTCCGCTCTTGTAGTCAACGCATAATGTAGGATTGCTCTTCATCATCGAGGTGACTCTTCTGAGCCTGGGGCTCCGGTATGTACCTGGCGTAGTTGATATCAAAATATTCCTCAAACTGTACTCTAAGTACCTAATAAAGTCAGATTCTTATTTATTTCATAATGTCACAGATGCATCTGTTGTCACGGATGCATCTGTTGTTATGGATGTATCTGTTGTCACGGATGTATCTGTTGTCATGGAATGTACTCTATAATGTTCATAGAATTGATACTTACTGGTAATATTCTATATATAGTATGCAGTCAACAGCCTCCTAATTCATGGTAGGATCCTGTACCGAGACATTTTCCCAATTCGCATACAAGGATAACTTCTTAGATGGATCCAGGATAGTCGCTAGATTGTAGATCAGTGATTGTTTTTTCGTTATCGAATAATACTTCTGCAATATAAGGTGACAGCCTTTCCTTGTACACAAAAATCTTGGTGCCTATATTGCGCTGGCTGGAAGTTTGCATATACGTTTGTGTTGTTTTTCAATATGGTCGAAAATGTCGTTGTAGATGAATAACGCGTTGTGTATAGTCGCATGCTGGCCTATGGAAATAGCATGTGTATAATTGGAGAGCAGTTTCAGAAAAATTATAGTCTCCTGAACTTGGGCCTATTCTTCTTTACTTAGCCACAATAGGCTATACTTTCCTTCAGTTGTAGTCAGACTGATCCGTTATTTAATGTATGACTATAGTCGCAATGCTCGCGTAAGCATGTCAAAGGTGGAGTTCCACCGAGTTCTGACATCCTGTATGAGGCCCATTGGCACGGGAGTGTCATTTTGGAGTTCTTTGAATTGTGCCAACCATTAAGGACTAGCCACTATAGCTTTACACAGCTCCCAAACCTAGAAAACTGTTAGCACATGGAATTGAGGGATAGGATTCCGTGACATTGTGGAATTCTATGACATGTGGAATTCCATAACATTGTGTAATTCTATGACATATGGAATTCTGTGATGGGGTTATTGTAGAGCAAATATGACTAACCTTGCATACTGATCGCGCAAATGTACATGGCGCATACCCTTGCAGTGCTTTGATTGAAGTCTCCACTTGAAGAGCAGATAAGATAGTGATATCATTATCTGGGCTTGACTTAAGTTCTTTCATGAACTGGTTGCTCACCAACACGATAACATGTGTGATGCAGGGAAGTTTATATTGCTCCGCATTCCACTTTGGACAGAATACATTTGCCTGTAAATGCTTGGCTAGTGCTATGTTGACACTAGCATTGTCTGAGACAATAGCTAAGACCCGGCTAGTGATACCTAAGTCCTGGATTATTTGGCTTAGCTTATTGGCCAGTTGTACTGCATTATAAGATTCCCCTCCAAGGAATTGGAATCCGATAGCATGTTGATGCACTTGCTATTCTTTGTCTATATAGTAGAGTGTTGTACCCATAAATGCTAATTTATTAGGTGAGGTCCAACAGTCAGTGGCGAGGTGAAGCAATGTATCGTCTGGAAGGCTTTTCTTAAGCTTCGCTTGGATTTCTGCTGCATAATGATGTATACTACACCGAAGTGTAGTTGCACTGGGGATATTTATTCGAGGCCTGAGAAGGTTTAGGAGGCAGTGGAATTGTAGATGCTCGATTGTTCGGAAAGGTAGGTTAAATGTAATAACTATTTTCATCAGTTCATGTTGAAATACATTATTACTAAATTGAGGAACTTGTATAGCAGTAGTAGTTGCAGCCTACGGATAATATCAGTCTGCGTATTTTGCATTGGCATGGATTATATAATTACCCTTACAAACATATTAGCAATATCCTCCTTCTTTCACCCAGTTATGGTGCGGCATCTCCCAGAGCTCAGGTGTGATTTCATGTGTGTCGTACCCAAGTTGAATGCACTCGGGTGCTGTAACAAACTGTTGTAACCCAAGCAATATATGAAAGGTTCTCCACTACTGACCTTTGCACCTTGACTGAATTGAGCCTAGTGCATTGCCGTTCACAGTTTAGAATCCCATCGTGGTGGGCTAATATTGTTTCAATTCAGCATGTCCTTGGCAAGATTGTCACGGACTTTGCTGGCCCATTCGGTTGTCTTCCACTATTCTATGAAACAGGCAGACTTCTCGGCCTCCTACTTGGATGCAGTACCCATTAGAATCCTAATGAGGGACGAATCTATCGCAAATGAAGGGACCAGGACGTTTGCAGAGATAGATATATTGGTAAAAGGAGTTGGCGGTTGATACTTTCAGGCTGTTGTACCCTTGCAAGCCTACTAGTTAGCAGCCACCGTCTAGTGCACATCCTTGCAAACCCCCTTGCAACAGCGTTTCCAGCCATACTCGTGATATATCATAAGCATAGTGATTCTGGCTAAATGCATAGCCATGGAAAAGAGTACGCTCTACAACATGGTTATGCTCATATCTCACCAAGGTCAACCAAAGACTCAATATTCCCCTTTCCAATATGACTTCCCCGAAGAGCCACCCCTACCCCTTCAACGCCTGTTATGGGCCGGGTATTCAGCAGGAGAGTCTATGATGACTAGAAGGCCATTTCCTGGTACTTATATTCATGTCAAAACAGCCTCTAGGGCAGCAGCCCCTAATATGACTAAACGGTATACAGGCAACAACAATGCTCCAAAATGAACATTTTCAGAATTAACTAATTTACTTTATTTATGGTAGTCTGAACTCTCAACCCCCCCTCTCTATGCAAATTCCCCTCTACAGCATTCTCAAGCACTACGGGGAGGTCGCCAATAGCTTTAGAAGCTCCAATATTTATATATTCGGACTACTAATACCCGCCTTTGGCCTTTATAAATCGCTTTGATCTAGAGGGTTTGCCGGCCTCCTCCAGGGTTGTTTTAACCTGCTCACAGCAACTATATGCTCACAATCGACCTAGATTTCAACCTTTCTAATCTAGCTGCCCTAGATTTCCAATATCTACTCCAGCGTCAGTCTAGTGTCAGTCTAAAGATCTAGCCTATCATCCCATTTAATGTCCAACCTAGTATCCAACCTAGTATGCAGTCCAACCTTATACTCAACCTAGCATCCAATCTAGTACTTAACTCGTGAAAAGGCCTCTAATTGCACTATAATTTCTACCCCCACATTATTAGTCTCAATCGATAAATTATATTATAGTCGCTTTGATACTGGCCTTTCTTGAGATATTTTAAATCCTTATAGTAACCGTGCACTTAGCGTAGGGTACTAGCAGAGCGGTGGTACTGAGGATGCTCTAGAGGAGAGCTTCAAGTTAGATCGAGGTGGATAGAGGAGAGGCATAATAGAGCTCTCAGAAGTAATTATTTGGGGAAATTAGTACTGTAAATTGGGACCTCTAGTTTTGCCATTTTGCACATTCCACCTTCAGCACCAGCAGCAACAGATGATACATAGAGGTCTACTAGTAGTTATGGGCCTATTCGTGCAATATTCGGCCTATAGAGGGATGGAGAGAGAGCGTAGATATTGGGGGGAGGTCCTTAAAGGGAAGTATTAGAGGTACCAAAACTATTGAAAACCTATCCATAGTAATTGAGAATGCTATAGAGGGAAAGGTTGCAGAGGGGAGGGGGTCGAGAGTTCAGACTACCATATATGAAGTAAATTAGTTAATTCTGAAAATGTTCACTTTGGAGCATTATTGTTGCCTGTATACCGTTTAGTCATATTAGGGGCTGCTGCCCTAGAGACTGTTTTGACATGAATATAAGTACCAGGAAATGGCGTTTTAGTCATCATAGGCTATCCTGCTGGATATCCGACCTATAACAGGCGTTGAGGGGGTGGAGTTGGCTCTTTGGGGAGGTCATATAGGAAAGGGGAATATTGAGTCTTCGGTTGACCTTGGTGGGATATGAGCATAACCATGTTGTAGAGCGTACTCTTTTCTATGGCTATGCATTTAGCCGGAATCACTATGCTCATGATATATCACGATTGTGGCTGGAAACGCTGTTGTAAGGGAGTTTGCGGGGATGTGCACTAGATAGTAGCTGCTCACTAGTAGGCTTGCAAGGGTAGTTGGTGGACTGGTCAAGCAATACATTAGGGAATTGAACATATTTATTAACTCTCTAGAACAGAGGGGACAGTATCACAGACTTCTGTCACGAAATACTACTTCTGTCACGGAAATCCGCTACTGTCACGGAAAACCACTTTTGTCACAGAAAACTACTTCTGTCATGGAAAACCACTTCTGTCACGGAAAAGTGGGTGGCTTCGAGAGGCGCATATCCAATGCCATAGGTACTTGCAGTACCTCTTCAATTCAAAAACTCAACGTTATATACAAGGTTACACAAGTAAGGATACAGTAGGAAAAAAATGTCAGTTATTGGCCGACTCTTGCGTATCTACTGCACATCAAACCCAATTCCAATCCAAAGCCGCAATCCTTCACGCAGGCTAATGCGTACTCCAATCGTCATTTTCCAATGCTTCTAAGGCTTCTGAGGCTTCTGACACTTCTGACGCTTCTAAATCTTATAAGCTTTCCAAACTAGAAGATGACCCCCAGAGCTCACTTGGATAGCCAAAGCTTTCACAATTGGTTGAGTAGGATGCACCTAAGGAACCACTATACCTTGAATCCACTGCATACTCTTCAACATTGTCCGCAATCATATCCACTTCCACGTCCGTATCGCTCTTGCTAGATGTGAGAGTGTTCTATTGTAGTAAAGAGCATCTCCAAGTCCAGTTGAGTATTGCATAGAAGTTGATAATCTCTAGAGATCTACATGGAGTTAGCCTGACATTGTGATTAGAAGCAATATCAAAAACATGCCTTCGAGAAGGTAGAAGTGAGATGCGCTCCCCACAACATTATACTATTATTCTGGGCGATGGGTGCCATGGTTGGGGCACAAATATACGACATCGAGACACCAAGGTGTTTGGTATTCAATGGGTCTCAGAAAGTACCTAGAATAAGGTAAGTTACAGCATAGATGTTCTTTGGCCCAGTGTCAACTTACAGATGGAAATTGACAATTTTCGCATAAACCTCAGGATAATGCACCTATGCCATTAGTAGTTGGTCAGCAGAGAGTCAGGTAAAAGTTGAAAAGAGTAACCCATAATAAATCATAAAGAGTGTAGTCATCTAGGTAAAATAGATCCCAAGTAGATGTGGCCCTAAGGCGTAAGTGGTACTGACCTACCCAGATCAGCTCAAGGAGTACTTGGGCTGCTACTCAAGACTCAATCTTGCTTAGGTCGAATCATTCCATAACCAACAGTGTAGCCTCAAATTTTACCAATTCACTGCTTCCCAAGCTCAGGAAATATTGTATTCCATTATCCTGCTCCCACAACACTCTGAAGCATTCAAATGACTCTTCATCATCCGGGTTGTAATAGTTCTCCGCCATATTGTTAGGCTAATATGAAATGGCAATACCTACATACTATATATATATATAGTTTTATACATTTATTTTATTTTTTAATTTTCATTTTTAAAAAAGAAAAAACTCGTTGCTCATATTCGATGACTATTGCCTATTCTAGGAATTATCTGGATATTGTAATACTACATCTACTGGCGAATAATGATCCTTGTCAGTTCTCTGACTTTCGCTATAGACATCATTATTAGCAAGTCAGTGAGTATGTTACTACCTCCTGTTTTGTACTCGGACATCACCTTTACTGTATAAGCTCGGCCTATATCATTAAACTGACAAGGATCATTGTTCGCCAGTCGATGCAGTATCCTGTTTACATACCTCTTTATTCTACTTTAGATCAGTACATACTAGTTACTCAGTAGCCTTATTTCAATCTAGTCTACATACCCAGTAGTATACTAAGATTTGGTGGCTAATGCTACTTAGCTTGTGAAATCTATACCTGTTGGGTGAAGTTGCTTAGTTAAGCTTCAACAGAAACACTACTTAAGTATACCACCCAATTTGAAATTATGCTACCAAATAACTGGAGTTCTATGGTATGTGACCATATTCGGTAATGCTATGAAATACTTATGCCTACTTAGGATAACCGCAAGTACCAAACTGCTCAGCAGTGACTAGTCCGTGACAAGTCAACTAGTCCTAACAAGTCAACTATTCCGTGACAAGTCAACTATTCCGTAACAAGTCAACTAGTCTGTAACAAGTCAATAGTCTGGTTGGCATAACACCCTCCTCACAAGTCAACCTCTACGAGAGTCTGATCAAGACTAACAAGTCAACTAGTCCGTGACAACTATGAGGGGTAGTGCAACCAGACTAGTCAACCAGTACATACCAACACAATTACTCAGTGATAAGTCCGTGACAAGACGATTAGCCTATGACAAGTCAAGTGCCAACCGACTAACAAGTCAACGAGTACGTGACAAGACAATCCAATCCATGACAAGACAGTCAATCCATAACAAGACAACAAAGTGATAAGTCAACTAGTCCATGATAAGACAAACAATCTGTAACAAGACAACCAACTAACCGCTGGGTGATTCCAACCGTATCAAACTCCCAATCATGTAGAAGATACCTCCACATGTAATGACCAGCCACATACCAATCACGTATTAGCTTTTTTTCTTCTCTCTAAGTTGCATAGTCTTATCTCGTTTCTGAGACTCCTTTACTTTAGCAATAGAGACATCAAGGGGCTGGAGGGTAGACCATAGCCAGATAGTGGCCATAGCAATGGTAGATAAAATCCGCATGTCCTTACTGCTCCTTCAACTACAGTAACAGCAATCACTATACTACTTCTACAACTACCGTAATCCTCATCCTCAAGATCTCATACACTGAACAAAACTATACATACCAACTTGAGCACAGGAATCCCAGATCAAAGCATGGCCCCAAGGAATGAACTTCTCATACTTAGTTTCTTGCTCAATATCATTGTTTTGCAGTTATCCTGCATAATTTGGTATTTGCGATTCTGGGCTTAATGGGCTTGCCCAATTGACTGGTTGCACTAGATAGATTCTGATCGTATTTTCATTACTCCCTGAGGACTGAGCTTTTGGAAGCCATAGGCAACTACACGTGCCAAAAGCACCGCGGCTTGTAGTGGTAGAAAATAGTTAAGGCTCCAGTGGACAGAAATAGGCGCTATAGCGGTATGGTGGGCATATCACTTGAAAACAACAGGACCTTGTTATAAGCCTGCGGCTAATCCGAATATTACTCTAGTGATTTTAGGAACCGATATTCATGGCGCTACTAGTCTTGCAGGCTTGTAGAAGTCCCTGTCACCCCAAGCGAAGCACCTACAGATGGTGAGGAAGTTGAAGACGATTTTCCTAGTGAGCAGCCAGAGAACAAGGAGAATGAGAAGCCCGTCCCAAGCACGCAATATGAATTATCCCAATTTATTACATCTGCTTCTGTCTTCTAAGAACGTCCTATAATTTTAGACCTTGCCCTTTCTGGTTTCTACCTAGTGAAGCCCCATTCCCTATTGCGAGTACTAAGTCATTTGCCTAATGAGGATGAGGATGAGGTTGCTCCCCTTAGGACTATGGACGCTAAATAGCGGCTCCTCTGCAAGCAACGAAGGGCTCGCGATCAGAAGCAAAGAGAAAAAAGGAGGGCAGGTGTAGGTAGATAGCCTAAGACAGTCAGCTCAATAGAAGGGCATTTAATCAGGCCTAGCTGTTCAAATATCTATATTGCCCATATTGGCCCTATAACCATGAATTTTAAGAAATAATAAATCTGGGTTATTTGGAATGCATCTATTTACTTAGTGACACATGCTCGCTTAGTAGTAATACAAGTCACATTTTCCTTTTTCGGTTCATAACATCCAAGTTTGCTTGTAGTCTCGATTGTTTGCTTGCATACAAAAAATGAATGCATGCCTTTGTTCAATTTCCCCCTTTGTTCAATTTGCCCCTTTGTTCACTTCAACTTGACATAACTTGTGAGGCATCTGAGAATCTCATTCATTTCACATAACAAACATTGACAGTTCAATCCACATACATTGTGCTCACGATAATTCAGGGGTAAGTGCTTTAAGTTCTGTAACCGGAGACCAGCTATGCAAGTCGCGGGTGGAAAGATTACTAATGGAGACATCACAGACATTTTAACCTACATAACTTGGCCTCAGAATATTCAAAGGTTGTGTCCTTGCAGGTTGCCTGAATTGGAAAGATAGTGTAATTGGCTGATTTGTAGAAGTCTCACGCTGCGTCTAGTATAATACCCACTATTGGCTATCGCCAGCACTGGTTAGAAGGCCTCATTTCTGCAGGTATGTGCTCCAAGGTTGTGCGTGATCCAAAGTGCTCCAAGGGCTGTGTCACGGACGGTGTTATAGATGATATGACGGACGGTGTCACAGACGATGTCCAAGACATCCATATATCTGACAAGAAAGCGTGTAGCCAAAAAGACAGACTATCAAAGCCAGGGATCACAATGGTAGGCCCCGTACAGAAAAAGAAGACGCTATCGAAGAGGAACACAATATCCGGGAATCGAACAACAGATAAACGCAAACGGAGAAAGACTTCTATAACAACTATGCCAGTTACGCCTATCCTAACCATGCCTGCCCCAGCCCCAGTTATGGCAGTAAACCCATATAAGAAGTATGCGAAATTTTCTTGTGGCTCAAAAGAATTTGACCCAGACAAAGAGTTTAGTGGGAGTCGTAAAGTTTGGGGAACATCAACCAATCCACATACCAGAAAAATCTGGGAAACTCAGCAAAGATTGCTGGGTCCACTTCTAGCGTTCGAATGAGCCAAGGACTGGAAGCACCAAAAAGTTAACAGGGCTCTCAAAGCTGGCGTGGTGGAGAGTGAGCATGCCACTGTTACCGGTACACCAATTGGGATGAAGAGAAATCAGCTCAGTAATGTGCAATGTGGCAAGTTCAAACGACTTGTCCAAAAGACCTGCGAGGTAATGTTAGTTCGGAAGAAGGCGTATATTTTATATCGCTGGTATGGGCTCTTCCAAGTATAGAAGAGGTTTTATCTTGAGCTAGGCGAAGGTGATAATATACTGGCATTTACAATTCCAGAAGGTGATTTGGAAAAAACAGGAACAAAGCCAGTAAATAAGTTTAGTGTCGTTGTTAGTGTTGAGCCCATTTCATGCCAAGCATATGCACGGTTCGAGGGGCCAATTGAACAGCCACATATATAGGACGATGCAATTGCCATAGCTGATCGGATCATACAGGAAATAGAAATAGCTGAAGGGGGTGCAGAAGATTGTTTAAGTGATGCAGTTAAGGATATTGAACCCATATGTATCTCTCCCTTCAGAAGTGTGATATATTATTCACTATAGTATATGACTCCGAGGATGAAAGCGATGGCCAGGTGCTAGAGGACGACCTTTCATCATCTGATGCTGAGGCCGAGCTTACTGATTCCAATGATGATGCCAAGGTATATTCGGTTAAGAATAGCGTAATCGAAACTCCATTATGGCCAGCATTGAGGCTACGTCAAAAAGGATTGCCTCATCTTGGTGGCGATCCACCCCCAGGACTTATTCAGAGTAACACATATGATGATGATTACGAGGATGTGGAGGGGATTGAGGAGAATAAAGTGGAAGAAGGGGATAAAGAGAATGAAGAGGGTGAAGAGGATGAAGAAGATAAAGAGGGTGAAGAGGATGAAGAGGATGAAGAGGATGAAGAGGATAAAGATGGTGAAGGAGAGGATGATGTCGAGGGAGAAGAACAAGATGAATAACAACCACGTATGGGGTGTCACGGGCTTACACTTTATCAAGGAATTTATATTTTGTTACAGATTCCTATGTTTTCCAGCAATTATTTCTCTATTTCCTTGTCATCTGATGGAATGTTTGGTATTGGTTATTTGATATATCATTATGGGTCAGGATTGTTGATTTATTGTTCTTTTGGATACAGCAATAAGTTAGTATAGACTAGTCGCTAGGTGGACAATAGAGTACTTAAGGTATAGTCTGGTTGGCACAAGCCCAGTATATTTAGCTAGTAGTGTAGGCTTAGACTAGGGTACAACTCACGAGTTGGCTTGCACTAGTCCCTCGATGTTCTAAGGTTGCATATGAGACAGATAGGTATATATATATACTCTAGTATATATCGCCTCCCAGCTTGTCTGGTCTCCTTTGGTAATCCCAGCCCACCTGCAGGCAAAAGTAACCTATATGCAGCCCTATTAAGGGGGCCAAAATGAGTCAGTCCCCAGGGGGAATTTGGCAAAAGGCGAGTTAATCTGCCACGACGATGCTTGTTCAGCTTAATTGTGTACACGACTAACAGCCTAACAGCTAGTTGTTGATATATCAGGAAAGAATTATAGTTTGCCTTTAGTGGCATCCCGGGCGCCTGATGGCGCCTACTGGCGCCCACTGGCACCCAAGGCACCCAGCAAACAAATAGTACTTGTTTCATGGGTGCCTTGGGCGTCAGCAGGCGCCAGCAGGCGCCATCAGGTGCCCTGGGTACCACTAAAGGCAAACTATAATTCTTTCCTAATGTATCCTTTGTCGAGTTTCGTTTATCGCGTTTTCTTTGTAGGGTTTCCTTTATTGATGTATCACACTAAAGTATCTAAGCTAACTTTAGGGAATGTGCAGGCAAACTTGGATTCATTGTTTGATAGTTAGGTCTAGATCCCCACAACACTCTGTGTTGCTTCGTCTCATATAAGATTATCACTATTGCCCCTGAGTCACCAAGTTCATTGCCTCCTTTAACCAGCTAACATATAAGAATGGCAAGAAAAAAGCAGGTTCTGAATAAAAACCCCAAGCAACCAGTGAGGTTACAAGTCCCTAGGAATATAAAATCAGTCGTGCCCCCCCAAAAAGCGGTGGCACCAAAAACCATAAGAAAGCAGTCACAAGGACGTTAGCATTCCATTCCATGAAGTATTCCATTCCATGAAGCATTCCATTCTATGAAATAAAAAGGACTAAGCTAACTGTATTATCAGTCAGCCTTGTATGTCAGATTAGGAATCAATAGAGAAGCGTTGACCTAATATTTCCGAAGATTGGATTCTGCAGGCTGTACAGGGAGATTGTCCAAGATGTGAATAGGGATAATAACAACAAATATTTGCAGTTCATAGATCAGAATAATATGGAGCATATCTAAGTGAGGGCAACAGATGCCATACAGGAAGTGGCGGAAGCATATATGCATGAGTATTTCACCAGTAGGTCAAAATATATCACAGATGCTGTCACGGATGCTGTCACAGACAAATATGACTAATCACAAATACGGAAAAAGTGGTGAACTTGATTGCAATACAAGGTGGTGAAACACACAATAGATAAACAATCCTACAGTGGGATGTTAGACTATGGCATAAAATTCAGGCGAATATATTTGCCGGGGGTAATGTGCAGGGGGCATTTCCATATGTACCTCTTGTGAGCCAACGAATGCCCAAAAAAGCAAAAAGAGGACGCCGTGCAATATCGAGACCAGCTAGAGGAGGAGGGCCAGCAGCAGCAGCAGGGGCAGGAGGAGGAGGAGCAGCAGCAGCAGCAGCAACAGGAGCAGGACCAGGGGTAGGAGGAGGACCAGGGGCGGTGGTAGCAGTAGTAGCAGCAGCCGGAGCAGGACTAGGAGCAGAAGGAGGAGGAGAAGCAGCAGCAATGGTAGGGGCAGTAGCAGGCAAAGGGGCAGCAAGAGGAGGAGGCACAGGTACCCAATAATCATTCCCTTGTGTTAGCATACCATATATCACCTAGCAGAAGGTTCACTATTACTGAGGATGAAATATATAGTTACAAGAACGACCACAACATGGGGAGGTTTACATCAACAGTCGAAGAGGGACCGCTCTAATGTTATATGATTCCGGTTTAGATGTCAATTACCAAGGAACACAAATACCTGAACGTCTGACAGCCAAGGTAAATATTAGAATCTTTGGTGAATTAGGTTCTGGTACACGACTTCCTACCAATTGAACACCATCCCACCAGCCAAGTGCTTTTTTTAGGGAATATTTAGGGCATTTAGTTTTGCTTTGAAGAGTTTTTTTGTTTTCTTTCTATGTTGTATAGTTGTATGAAGTGATTTACGGGGGATTATTGGTAAACTCAAGTGAGGTTAGGCAGGATTTTTCAGGTTTTGTAGGATGTAGGAAGGATTTTTGTTATAGTCATGGTGATGGGTCTTGTAATTTATTTAAGATATATTAATATATTTCTTAACCGATATTTGGGTAAGGATTTTGTTTGGCCATGTAGTACAGATTGCAAGTATTGTTTATTAGTGGGTGGGAGCAATCCATGACAGTGTAAATAATCCATGACAGTACAAGCAATCCGTGACAGTGCAAGCAATCTGTAATAGGCAATCTGGCATAGTGAAAGAAGCAAGGAATCCGTGACAGTGCAAGGAATCTGTGACAGGCAATCGGGCACAGTGCATACAATCCGTGACAGGCAATCGGGCACAGTGCATACAATCCGTGATAGTGCAAGGAATACGAGACAAGCAATCTGGTACTGTACAAGCAACCCATAAAGGTAGAAAGAATCAGTCATACAAAGACAACTAAGATATAGGAGAACGGAATGAGGGTGTTAAACGTGATGAGATTATAGAAGAGTCGGGACAAAACAATATAAAAAAAAAAGGAAACAGGGTAGGCTTGGCAAGTAATCTGTGCATCACCGATTAATCGCGAGTCGAGTTGTAGGACAGGAAAGCCGACTCAGCGAGTTGTTGAAACTTCGAAACTCGCTCGCTGAGGTGGGTCTTGGCGACCAGGTCCGAGTTGTACTCACCCCGTGGCGCATACTACCAAGGAGTGATTCTTTCAAAGAGGGCAGGCTGCAATGAAGTAGTTGACCTTCCCACAAGCTATGCATAGCCCATTATTCCGGGGGTGTTTCCTCTCTTCTTGAGTTAGGCAGAGTCTGCCCGCAGATAAGTTCATAGGGGCCAGTCTACCTACCACGAGGGAAGGATGGGCCAGTTTATTTGGAGGGGGTTACGGGGACCTGTAGCTAGGGGCGAGGGGCTAAGAAGGTCAATCGGGAGGGTGCTATTGTATGGGAGGCTTTAACGCTGTTTCTAAACCTGGTCATCTTTTGCTCCAATTAGCTGGCTTTATCAAGGAACTCTTCAAGAGTGGGGATATTCAGGAAATTGATAAGTATCTATCAAAGTTCTATACTTAAGTCTTCCTGGAATTGGTCCAGTTTGATCTTGTCACTCTAGTTGACTTCTGTAGCCAGCCTAGAGAATTCGGTTACATAGGTGGTCAGGTCAGTGTTTCTTTGTCGAAAGGCTTAGAGAGCTCGAGTGTCTATTCCCTCTGGATCCGGATCTCCAAATGCTTGATCAAGGATCACGAATAGGGCAGGGATATCTACTAGTTTGATACCTGTTTCTAATACATAGGGCTAGACTTGGTCCAGGGCTAACCCCTCCTACAAGCTATAAACGTATACGAGTTTATGCTAAGTAGTTGGAAACTTAGCGGCGTTTCCGTTGAACTTAATATTGATGGAGTTTTTCAGGCCTTGAGGTGAGCCCATTTACTATTAAATTTGGGTGGGGTGAGAAGGTCTTGGGTTTTAGTGGGCATGGCAGTCACAGGTGCCTGTGTAGTTGCAGTTGCAAGGGTACAGCTGAGATTGCGCATAGTTACTCAGTCGTCTGCGAGGTCCTCTCGAAGAAGGAGGATTTTATCTTCAGCTCTTTTCAGCCTTTGTTCGGTGTCTTGGAGCTCTGCTCCTTATTTTTCGCCAATCTTATGATTGGCAGTGAAGATATCGATAGCCATTCAGTAGTATTTTAACAGCTGGGCTAGGTCTGAGAGTATTGTGGATTCCTGCCATGCTTGAAACCTGTCGGTGGGTAACAGAGTTAGTTCGGACATTGTACCTGTTGGTCAGAGCAATCTAATATAGTCTTTCAACAGCTTTTAGGACAAGGCAACCAAGAGGTACACCTAGGCAGTGGGCAAGGGGATCGCATATGTAGGAATGCCACTTATGTGATTAAGGAAGGCAGGGACAGGGCAGGGGCAGGACTAGGGCAAGACATACAAATAGGAACACTATATGTGTGACTAGGGGAAGGCTGGGACAGGGGGTAAGGACAAGAGGCAAGAGATATGTGGAAGTGGTTGCCAGTTGTATTAGAGGAAGGTAGCTATGCTGCAGAGTTTTTTGTATAAGACAAGGATGTGTACAAGGAAGGTGAACAAGTACTAGGAGAAGCAATGTCCTGTATTAGGTATACAAGACATTGGATGGGGATCCAACGACAGTACGAGGGACAGGATCTATATATACATAACTCTATTAGAGCAAGGGGGAAATAAGTTTCCCAAGATCCCTATCTCAGAAGCCAAGCAAGGTAACGATAACAATAACCCATTACCTGTGATTGCAAGTGATGACAAAGACAATAATGGTAATAACCCATTACCTACATCATAGTTGATGCTGAAAGCAACAATAATAATAACCCATCATCTACGATCTCAGGTGATGGTAAAGACAACTAAGTATATAGTTGTGCCAAGTAAAGCTATATAAGACTTAAAATACTGCTTAGGTCTTATTGTATTAACTATATAGAAGTAGTAGCTTATATAGAATTGTTGATCTGATAAACCCTTATCAGATGTAAACAATACTTCCTAAAGTAGAGTATTAGTATTACAGCCTAGTATTAGTAGCTAACTGGGAAGCCGCTATAATAGAAAACATTGTTTCATTGCTTATATAATTGATTATATGCTTTTGTATTTCCTATATTACTACAATATTATGTAACTAAGGCTCTTAGTTAAAGGACTAGCCTTCTACTACCTCCTACTGCTTTATAACCATCTACAGCATATGGAATTTGCTATAGGAAGTTCTATGGCACTTGCCATATGAAGATACTCTCATTATGGCCGAGTGACCTATATCTTAAGGCATGTAACTCATTACAATAGCCACATGACTATTGTTTAAGGTATGTGACTCATAAATTTAGCGACATGACCATTGTTTAAGGCATGTGACTTATTACTATGGCTATATAATCCCTTTTTGTATAGCACACCACCTTCTGGTATACCATCCTTTATTGTATTTATTTCTTTAGTCATCATATCTCAGAGGAGTATAAATAGGCTACTGGATTCCCTCTGGAATCCATAAGAACCAAGAAGTAAGCACAGAGTAGCAAACTCCAATATTGTACCATCAGGCAGAAATTCATGATATATCTCTTACAATGAATTATAATTTTGCTATTTGCTTTCGCACCTCCTTAGAGACTTAAGGTGGCTATTATTGAATCATGCAGCACTACTGTGAAGCAAGCCAAAATCACATGATTAAATCCCTATATTTCGGTCCTACTCTATATTATA
The DNA here is from genome assembly GCA_015179025.1 of Terfezia claveryi. Taxonomy (NCBI): domain Eukaryota; kingdom Fungi; phylum Ascomycota; class Pezizomycetes; order Pezizales; family Pezizaceae; genus Terfezia; species Terfezia claveryi. The sequence goes on along the minus strand of WHUX01000139.1, from coordinate 87,340 downwards.
ATCTGCCAATATCTCTTCTACAGTAGTTGATACACTAGATATGGTAGCATCTATTTACAAATCCTATTAAATACCTCTCAGCATTCATGTTTGCTCAGAAACTGCTCTATCCAACCCATCAGATCCTTGAGAATCTCAAGAAGAATATTGTGAAGTATATCACCATGAACTATATGTAGTGGCTCAATACCTAGAACTCGTATCTATACTCAAAGCGCATTTTCAAAGGGCTTTATTTGGGCATTATGTAAACTACCTATATATTAGCTATGTTTAATTATATCCATTTTCATTAGCTACATACCTTTTTAGATCCCCTGCTCGATACAGATTCTCATAGTTGGCATGATTATATATGGCGAGTGCTTTCTTTAGGAGAATTCCAAGTTCCTGCAGACTTGTAATACAGATAGGGCAGCAATTGATTTTAATACTATAGATATTGACATTTTCTATATAGTAAGCAAGCCAAGTAGAGAGAATTGGCATGCACTTTCTAACCTTGCTGTCTTGACAGAAGATGTTAGTCCTACTTGCATATGAAAGTTATTAATATAGACTCTTATAACCCTATCTAGGATTGCTTGCCTACTTTAAATATTTTTGTTAAGGGCAACAGGATATATGAGACAATCTAGTATTGTACCCTTAGTGCATCATATTCCTGGTCTTTTGTCGTGAAACCTATGGCTTTATTCCTCTTGTAGCCAATTAAGAAAAGGCCTATTAGGATCCATGTTTGGGCTGTTGGCCGATTTTGAATTTCTATGCGAATATTGCCAATACTTATGAATAAGGGCAATAATTTCTTGTCTCTAGAGAAATTTGTGAGGCAAGTTTGATTGGATGTTAGCAGTATAGGTATAAGGGATAAGACAATTAGCAGTGTCTTCTATAGTTTTGTTAGTAACTGTATTTATATTCACTGAATAGGTTCTATATTTGCGTCCTCTACTATAAATCACTGGAATTTATTGTAGTATATACACAGTTACCTTTATTATCAAATTTGTAAATTGGTGAGAAAACCAGATATTTGGTAAAGGCACGCTATGGAAGTAGATATCGCAATATATCCTCGAGGTCCCTATAATTGTAGAGTGTTGTTAGAGGGACTGGAGGATCAGATTAGATTAGATAAGGATCCAATCTAATCAGATAATCTCAAGCTAGTAATGTATACTACAAAGTAGAATACTAATTATATATTATTCAGTCTTACTATTAAAGTTATTACCAGTAGCATAAGATTACTGTAATAGGTAAAGTAGTATAGGAGTGCCAAAGGCACTTAGAAGATTAACCAGTGGAACTTCTATATTGATTGTACTCTAACTATATTCTGAGTTCTAACTCTCTGTCCAACTGAAGGGAAATTCAGGGGACTATATATGTTTCCAATGGGGCAGTGCTAGGGCAGTGCTGATATAGTGCACCATTATCTGACCCTTATATGTGATTGAGATCAATATCATCTGATCTTCTAGATAGTACTTCCAAATACTATCTAGTACAAAATAGGTTAAGTCTTAACTTTGACTTATACTTATGAAAGCATGTGAAAGCATATGAAAGCATGTGCAAGCATGTGAAAGCATGTGAAAGCATGTGAAATATTAGCAAGGCAGACAGCATACAGAATATTGTGTGTTTTGAGATGCTTGCTAAGTAAAAAAATACATAAAAAATACATTTGTGAGGGAGAGGGTTAGTCATAGGGTATGAGTAAGCCACTTCCTTACATGCCTCCTTATTTAGATAAAAACTCTATCTTAGGAAATAAACAGGGTCTGGATTTATATACATTAGTAGACAACATTTAATCCATAATACCTATTGTTTTTATCTTTGTAGGAACTACTGCCTTCTACTTCTGTATCATACTTGATATTATTATACCCCTGCTTGAAATCCTTAACAATAGGAATGTCATCAAAATACTAACTAATTACCCTTTGTGGTTGTCTTTCTTTAAAGAAATATCTAAGCATCAATTGGGGTAAGTCCACCTCTTTTCCTTTGCCTCTATCAATCTTGACTTCATTAGATGAAATAGGGGGATTGAGGACTTACTTCCTTTCATTATTAATCATTTCCAAGGTCTCTTTCCTTGTCTTGTTTTTTTCAAGCTTATCCTTACTAACCTTTCTCTTCTTGTAAGTTGCCTGCTTATTTCCAACCAACCAGAATTGTTTTTTTAATGACTCATCAACACTATCAGCATATACCTACTCATTATACTTATGAGGCCATCCCTTCTATTTCACCTTGTACTGTAACTTCCCTATTCTAGGTTGTGACCTGAATTCCAATACTCTTTCTACCTCATACCTATCTTCCTGAACTGGTCCTGGTTGTTCTAGAGTCCTGGAAGGGAACAGTTGTATTGGATTTTGGAAGAAGGGTTTCAGAAGTGAGGTGTGGAAGGAATTGTTGATATTATTGAGGTCAGGGAAGTCAGTGAAGTCAAGTTTAGTATTTTGACTCTATAGTAAATATTTGGTAATGGTGAAGGCGTCTATCTATTTAGGGGATAGTTTGGAGGAGTGGTACCTTGCTGGTAGGTTTTTTGTTTATAGCATCACCTGATCATTAACTTGGTAATTAGGAGAGGCTCTTCTGTGTTTGTTGGCTTGCTGAATTTGGTCCTTTTTTACTTTAGTAAGGTTTTCAGCAACCTGGTAAAATCTGGTTATAGGGTTTGAATAGGTAGGTGTAGGGTGAGGTAGGATAGGTACAGACAAATTAGGCTGGTATCCTAGCTTGGTAAAGAAAGGGGAGTGTCCTCTTGTGGCACTATCTCTTGCATTCACCTCTATTTGAACAGAAGGTGTGGCTTATACCCAATTCATTCCCTGTTCCAGCTTCTTAGCTGCAAACATAGGAATAATTGTCCTATTCTTTCTTTTACTTATCCTATCAGTCTGGGGGTGATATGTGGAAGATGCTTTATGCAAAATTCCATTATTCTACATCCAATCTTGAAATGTAGTAGACATAAATAAGGGGTCTTGGTCAGAAACAATTTCATAAGGAAATCCCATATTAGGCTTAATAAATCTTTCAAAGATATCAATAACTCCTAATGTGTCAACATTATCTGCAATAGGTAGTAAAAATGTAAAATCAGAATATCTGTCAGTTATGACCAATAACTTATGAAATGTCAACATATGAGGCTTATTATCAACAGGAGTTCTGTAACTAAGAGTAAATTCAGTACATGAAATCATAACAGGTTCCATACTAAGAAAATCCATAGCCATGCTACCCATGGCCTGGTTAGTACATTGAGAGAAGTAAGAAATCCAGGGGGTTTCTGTATGGATCCCTTGGTGATTTGGCAGGTTTCACAACTCCTCACAAATTCTTCAACCTGCTTATAAAAATCCTGAAAGATGTACTAATTAGTAAGCTCATATCCTGTTTTTGCAAGGCCTCCATATCCAGTAGTGACATGTGCTTGTTAAATAAAGGCTTCAGAAGCAGGGTTACCTTTAACTTGTAGTCCTTTAGGAATAACCATCCTTCAAGTAAAATTCTTCAGCAAGTATATGAATCCATTCGGTACCTTTGCTGTAGGTACCTGTTCTCCTTTTTTAATTCTTAAGTACAGTAGTCTAAACACTATATCTTTTTCCATCTCTTCTCCATAATGCCATTCTAACTCATAATCTCTTATCCACTCAGCAATTACCAAATCTGGTTCTATACTCTTTTCATTATCATCCTGGACTCCTAGTGCCTTTTTAAGGTAGTTACTATTGTGGAAGGGCTTATTGAGGGCCTTCAAATTATTTTTTCTAGTGTTATAGGAGCTGACAAAGTTTTTGTTCAAGTTATGGTAACCAAGACAATACTTGCATCTTAGTATGACTTTTCCTCCTATAGTAGTGACATTTGGGAGTCTTGGGTATAGATGAGACCAGTGGCCATCTTGGTTGCATATACTGCATTTTCTGATGGTTTCTGTTAGTAGTGGATAGAGTTTGTTGTCAAGGGGGCATTTGTTGCTGAGGTGAGTAGTTTCCATGCAATTGGTGCATCTGGGAGGAGGAAATTTGATGCCTCTAGACCATTCCTCCTTAAATGGTCCAAATGCCCAACATTTGTCATAAAGATTAATAGTAGGGTCTTTGTTATTGCATTGGGAAAAGGTGTAGTCCACCTTACCACATTGGGAACAAAACTTCTGTGTCTGAGTTTTGTTGGAGGTAGATGGGAGGATTGGATCCTCAAAAGAGGTGTCAAGAAGGGTACTGACAGAGAATACAGGTGAGGCTCCTGGAGGAGAAGGAGGCTGGAAGTGCACCTTCTTGTTGTCTGCCTCATCCTTGCACTTAGGTGAGGCTGCCCTTCTCTTCAAGGTACCTTCAAGAGTGGGATTCCACTCCTGAAGGCTTCCCACAACCACAGAACCCCTGTCAGACCTTCTCAAGGACTATTCCATCTGTTCTGTAGTCATGGTTTTCCTGGCTCTTTCCCATTCCTCAGGTTCATCTGAGTCAGAGGATTGATCCACAAGGGTCCATTCCTGTGGGTCCTCTACCTCAGGGGCAGTAAGAGTGGAGGGAGAGGATATACTAGGTCTTTTGTTAATTACTACTTCAAACTTGGGTTTTCTTGTAACTGACCTTCCTCTTTCCTCACTCTCTTATTGCTGTTGTTAGGCCTGGGCCCTGGTAGCAGTGGCAGCAGTTTGGACTGCTGCTGGCTCCTGCTGGAGCTGTCTAAGCCTGAAATTTCTTTGTGGGGTATTAGATTCATCAGGTTTAGGGTCATCCTCAACTGTGGCTTTGTATCTTTCAGCCTCAAACACTATATTCAGGCCTTCTCTGTCATGCCAGACAGGCCTAGTACCATCAACCTCCTATACTGGCCTTTGTGGGAGGTTGGTGGTGGTAATTTAGAGAGGAGAGAGTCTCCTTCTCCTTTGGATGGTATTGGGAGAATTTCTCTCAAGGATTGATGGAGACACTGGTCTCTCAGTGGCTCCTCTAATCCTAAGCTGTTGTGGGGAAGGCATGGTTGGTAGTGGAGAATGTGGAGGGGGAGTTTTCTTAAAAGTTTGTATGGAAACAGAAAGGTGGTTACTTACTACTGGAAGTTGTAGTAAAGAACCTGTGTAGTGAAAAGACTGTCCAGTAGAGGAGATTCCAGAGGGACTATATACTCCTCTGGACATTACATCTACTATGTGGTTGTCCTTGCCCTGAATGTATTCTAGAGTTAGGTCAAACTAACTCATTTTCTCTTGCCACCTTCTTTTTATCGGACTTTCAGGAATACTATCCATAAATGTGACTAAGGGTTTGTGATCAATTTGGATCATTACCTTGTGACCCTGTAGTTCAGGCCTGAAATACCTCAGTGAGTCAACAATTACTAATAATTCCTTATCAGTTGTTTTATAATTCATTTGTCTATCATTTAATTTCCTAGAGTAAAATTCTACTGGCCTAATAACACCATTCTCCATTTGGCCAATTCATCCTGAGATCCTTATATTACTGGCATCTGTAATTAAATAGATTAGAAGGCCTAAGTCATGATTAATTGGCTTGATCACCTTATTGCTCATTATTAGCTCTTTAACTCTAACAAATGACTAATTATGCAAAGGAGTCTATATGTGCTTCTTTGTTGACCCTTGGAATTCTGATAGTAGTTTGGCTATAGCTCCCAATTCTAGACAAAACCTTCTCAAGTAATTAACCATCTCTAGAAATTTCTGTAATTTCTTTTTTGAGTCAGGGATAGGGTAATTTGCTATTGAGTTAATTTTTCTAGATCCATTTCTAACCCTTTCTTAGTGACAATGAATCCTAGTACTTTCAGCCTTGTAGCAAGGATCTGGCATTTCTTTTTATTGAAGAAAAACTTTTCCCTAGGAAATATCCTGCAGATCCCTCTCGATACTTCCTTATATTCTTCCAGGGTATCTATTCCAATCAGAATGTCATCTAAATAAACCATGACTGTTTTTCCAATATAATCCCTCAGTAACCAATTCATAGCCCTCATTATAGTTGCAGGTGCATTGCAATCTCCTTGCTGCATGACTAGTGAGTCCAATTTCCGTAGATTATTTGTAAAGGTGCTATATTTTACTGATTTATATGCATGCCTAATATTGTGATACCCATCTGCCAGATCAGCTGCTGAAATATATTCCTTGCTAGCTATCCAGTCCAATATTGCTTTGATATTTGGCATGGGTGTTTTATCCTTTTGTACTAGCTTATTTCTGGGTACACAGTATAGCAAGAATCTGGCCTGTTGCTTGCCATTCTTGTCTAAATCCCTTTTAAGCTGTGTAAATATGTGAATACTATTCAGTAAGCTAGATGGTACTATTGTTCTAGATTCTAGCTCAGTCCTCATTTTCTCTGTTACTTGATCTAAGAACCTTATATAATTTGTGTAGTATACAGGTTCCCAAGTTGTACCATTAGGAACTATGATCTTATGTTGCATGATATCATAAGGTTCTCTGATTGATAGCAATGCAGTTGGTTTCTCCTTTGGGAATAGTTCAGGGAATTTCTCAAATATATTAAACTCCACTTCTTCCAGATTAACTGCATTTGTAATAACTGGAGAGCTTCCATCATCTTCTAGCTCTGACCACTCTGATGAGTCAAACCACTCTTGTGACAATTCCTGGTCTTCCTCTAGGTCTTCTGACAGATCATCTTGTATCTATGGTATTACTGTAGTTGGTTTTGGGTGGTGTATTAATCTACCTCCAACTTCAGTCATAATAGCCATTAGATTATCTCTTTTAAACCAATCTTCCTCGTTCTACCTATATTCATAGCTGTAGTGGTAACTCTTCCAAGTATATCCTTGGTTTTAAGCATAGTAATGTCAATCCTTGTCCTATCTGTAGGTTGTATAGTGATTGCATTATCTTTGATATTCATAATTACTTTATAATCCCTCAGTGCAGGTTCACTAAATATAACATCCCAGTCCTTCAGGTTGGCTATATAGAATGTCCTAGTTTCTTGGTATACTTGTAGATTTACTGTGACTATTGCTGTATTTATTATTTGAGATCTGCTACCTTTAATTGCAGTTTACAGAGGCTTCTAGCTGATCTCTTTCAAGGGTATATTAAACAGCTGACAATAATTTGCTAATATCAGGTCTCCACCTGATGTACATAGATCAAATAGTGCATAAGCAATATGTCCATTAATTTTAATTTCAGCTGCATTAGAAGTTCTATGGCTTTCTGGCACTAAGAACTTCTTTGTATCATTAGGGTTCCTCATAACCTAGAGTGCAGCTGACTCTTGTTGTTCTATATCAATCTCTTAATATGCTGTCTTCACCTTCTGTGGAGGCCATGTAGTATTAGGCCTAAAAGGCTAGTAAGGAGGAATCTTCTGACTCCTGGTCTAGATTCCATATATTGGTAAGCTGAAGATACCCTCTTATTAGGGCAGTCCTAGAACTGTGACCCTTCTGACCACAGTGATAGCAAGACCCTATCCTTGCAGCTTTTCCCTTTTCTTCTCCTATTCTGTATAAGGTGTATATTTAGTTTTATTCTTTCTAGCATTAGGGAAGTTGCCATAGAGTCCTCCTGATCTACCCTTCTACCAGCAACTTTAGCTGCATTCCTGACCACCTTTTCAGGTAATTTAAATTCAGACTTAGTCCATTCCATAGGTTTACCAGAGCCTTATTACTTATTAGCCTTCTTTTGGTGCTGTTGCAAGGATTTGGTCTCTTGTTTTAGCACATCCTTCTAAACTGCAATTTTGTTCAATATTTCCTCAAAGACTGACTTATATGATATTAACCCTTTGACTTTAGCCCTAAGCAGGGGTACTAGTCTATCTACTAGTTTCATTTTTAGTACATGATCACTTATCATGTCTTTTCCATTTAGATCATTGCACTTAATTTTAAACTCTTCTAGGTTCTGTACATACTGCAGGATAGTAACTTCTGGCCTCTGATGGTATGACAGATATTGTTTCCATAAGACTTCAGGTGCTACTGTAGAGATGAGTTTACCTCTTAGTTTTAACATAAATTCATGGAAATTCCTGTCCTCAACATCAGCTTTCTCAGAGCAATACTGGTTATACCAAGTTGAGCACTCTTTCAAACATAAAACTTGCTCTATCCAGCTTTCCCAACTTGCTATATCCATCCCCTAATACTCTACCTACTTCTGCAACTGTTGTATATAATTGTTAAAGGTAGTTTGATCCCTCCATTTCTCTGATACTCTATCAATCATTGGGGGATTAGGAATCTTTGCAAGTTTGTTTGCCTTTTTGACTAGAGATTTGCTAATCTGTTATGAGGGTATCTTTTGACTAGTCTTTTTAGACTATTCCAAGTGGTGAGGGCTAGGTTCACTAGTTGACCTTTTTTTCTGTCATCATCAGAGCCATTATGTGACTCATCACCATCAGATCCAGATCCTGGGTCCTTACTTCCACCTCTAGCTACACTACTAGTGCTCCTTTTAGACTTCTTGTCAGAGTCTTACTCTTTTTGGTATGTGTTGGCTTTTTCCTATCTTTAGGTAGTGGTGGCATGTCCTTTTTAGATATTTCTTCTATATCTATTTCATAATCTCTATTATCTTCTTTTCATATTGTACACTTTTCCCCTTACCCTTGCCTCCAGCTCCAAACAGTTTCCTTCCTATCTCTTCATAAGTTTCTATAGGTTCTGTTATTAGAGGCACTATTTCTGGAGTTTTCAGATTATATAGGTTACCTATAAGCATGTACTGTGTCAGGAAAGGCCAGTTTAATGCTAGCCATAGAACTCCTTTACATAGGTTATAGGTTGGGTAAGGCTATACTGCTTTTGAAGTAGATGAGAGTTGAAAGTCCATTTGAACTCACTTATCAAATTGGTCTTTCTGTTGAAAAATCATGAACTTTTCTGCTACTTCAGCTAATAGTTCCTTTTTCTTTTTGATAACATATTGTTTATTGTTAGGCATATAAATACCTGTAATATCCTTTGGTACCATGATGACTGATTCTTATCCCAAAAGGCTTTTATTGTAGGAGGTGTTACAATCCTTACTTCAGACATTAATGAATTAGGCCCAATGACTATTTTCCTTGTTTCCATTTCCTTTTCTGTAATATCTTTCCCAGTTGGAACTTTCTTTTTAGGAGTATTGACTAACTTGGCCTTAAGTGCTTCTAGCTCCTCACTTGTCATTGCCTTTCTCCTACCTTTCCTAGCTCTAACTCCTGCTTCTATCACACTAGTGTTTTTTTATTTAGGAGTCTCCATGTCTATTAAATATTATACCACTGATTCCTTGGACTCTGTTTCTTCTATTCCTGCTTTCTTCAAGGTGGATCCTGATAAAGAAGTATCTACTTCTTATCAACTTCCTTCTTATCCTTTATCTGTTGCCTCTGATACCAAAGTTGACTATGGTAAAGGAGAGAGGAAACTGAAGGGAAAAAGGGTTACTTTTGTTGATGAAATTGTTGTTGGAGCAGGGTTTCCTTTAAATGCTGGGAAGAAAGTTGAGTGGAAGGATAGGGGTTGGACTGCTAGGTACTTGTGTTCTTTTTGGAGAGAGAGGTACAAAAACTTTCCTTGTTCTACTTATTGGGAAAATTCCCAATTTTTCTTTTGGCTAGGTAGAAAGTGGAGCTGGGATACTCTCTGGAGTTTAGATGTTGATAGGACTTGTTCCTATAATCCACACCCTTATTGGACTTTTGAGGCAGTTTCTAGGTCTTAGAGTTACCAAATTAGGTAGTTTGTTGTTTTCTTTATATTTGCCAGTTAAATACAGTTGTTGTTACCCTCTTATGTTGTTTTGCTACTATTTGTAGGCTTTACTGGTTGCTATTTGTTGAATAGTCTTACTGTTGCTATTTGGAGGATAGTCTTACTGCTGACTATTAGACTTTATACTACTATGCTTTATGCTGTAGGCATATACTGGCTCTAGTTTCTATTCTTGTTGGTAGAAACTTTGTTGATTAGGTAAGGTTGATCAGGCCTTCCTAGTTAGGTAAGAATCAAGTTTTTAGGTTAAAAAAATATAAAGTGTTGTTAGAAGGACTGGAAGATCAGATTAGATTAGATAAGGATCCAATCAAATTAGATAATCTTAGGCTAGTAATGTATACTACAAAGTAGATTACTAATAGTGTATTATTTAATCTCACTATTAAAGTTATTACCAGTAGTATAAGATTACTGAAATAGGTAAACAAGTATAGGAGTGCCAAAGGAACTTAGAAGATTAACTAGTGGAACTTCTATATTGATTATACTCTAACTATGTTCTGAGTTCTAACTCTCTATCCAACTGAAGGGAAATTCAGGGGACTATATATGTTTCTAATGGGGCAGTGCTAGGGCAGTGCTGAGGCAGTACACCATCATCTGACCCTTACATGTAATTGAGATCAATATCATCTGATCTTCTAGATAGTACTTCCAAATACTATCTAGTACAAAATAAGTTAAGTCTTAACTTTGACTTATACATGTGAAAGCATGTGAAAGCATGTGAAAGCATATAAAAGCATGTGAAATATTAGTAAGGCAGACAGCACACAGAATGTTATGTGTTTTGAGATACTTGCTGAGTAAGAAAATACATAAGAAATACATTTGTGAGGGAGAGGGTTAGTTATAGGGTATGAGTAAGCCACTTCCTTACAATAATACAATACATAGCCTTTTTGGAGGTGAAAGTCGACTGTTCCTTTCTACCAGTTGGGCTGATCAATCAACTTATACATCTTATTTCTCTATGTAAAACTGGACCGAAAATAGACTCCATCACTCTTGGAAAGACCTAGTAGTAGCAGATTTTCCTTGAAAAAATGATCAATATTTGTTAATGAGGTCTTGCTTTCATAGAAGAATCTGGCAAGCTTGTATTTATATGCATTCTGGAAAGGCGATATTAGATTGAATTGAAGCAATTGCAGGCCATTCAAAGGTATTGTCGTAATAATCTTTCCAACTTTATACTCTACTAGCAGAGATTGTGTAACTAGTATAGACTTCTGCCAGACCATTTGAACAATACAATGCAGATCTAAAAACAGATTTCGCACATCATTGTCCTATTGTTTCTCAGATATTTTATAGACTTATACCATCCACTACTTCTACAATAGCAGTCCTCAATTGCAAAGCTCCCAAACATTAATTGGGGAGTGTATTCAACACCGCCCCAGTTTCCTGGTATCACTTTGTGGGTTTGGTCAGAATCTCTTTAGAGATCGGGGAAATAGAGTGTATTCATTTCCGCAAGATTGACATTCTTATAGATACTAAGTAGTTTGTATAGAGATGTTGATATTCTTCCTGGTCTTCGATAGGATTGTAATGATCTATAGCTGAAGCCAACTTGTAATGTTTGGCTTACAAATGTCTCCCATACTGCCTAGCTTTTTGGAATTGAAAGTTACAAAACCTACAACCTATTCTGGATATTAGTTTTTCTAGCCATACGACTGAATAATAGGGCAGTACTTATGGTTTCTCCAATAAGTAAATTATGTAGGCTCTGGACTAGGCTTTGGTATATTTATGGTGTCTAGTCTAGTTTACATTATGATAGAGTTGGCATGAAAGGAGGTCGGTTGGCACTAGGTTGTTATCATTGACAGGCTATCCCATATCTAGTTAGGTGGTCATGACTGGTCAGTTACCAGGCATACTAGTCCTGCAATCATACTTAAGGCTACTACCATAACTAGCCTCTGAGGATCCACCTGCCTAAACTGGATGGATTCTCCCTATATACTATATTGAATTAGACTGGCTAGTCTTGATAAAGATAGACAAGAATGACCCCTCCAGTACAAACAAAGATATTACTAGATAAAGATAATGCATACAAAGAAATGCTTCAACAGGTTTCTACCGAATACCAGATACTCTTTGTAATTAATGCCTATATAGTATTTTGCATCAAAACATGTTCCTATATTGACTAGCCACATCCCAATTGGACAGTCTATAAATCTTTGATGTCTGCAACTGGATCATAATAAACTAAAAATATTAAATACTGACAGTTTATTATAGCCTATTTCATAAGTGTAGTTATTACCTGACAAACAAAGAGCCTAGAGTATAATACAGGTACAGACGAGCACATCTACCCTTTCCTCCTCTAAACTACCCTACAGCACCTTAGAATAGAGGATTGATATTTCTCACAGTATACAGAAGATAGGACCAGGATTGTATAGAAAAGTATCAGAAGTTGACATTAGGATGGCTAATTCATACAAGCTTGATTAAGCTATTAATTAAGTAGTTATTAGTAGTAATCATACTAGTTTAGGTATAGATATAGAGACACTTAGAGTGCCTTACTGGCATATGTAATATTAATGTAGCACTTTAGGAACATGCTTACAAAGAAACAGAAGGTAGAGAATATCAGTGATAGCTGTGGCAATAGTTCAGAAGACGATGATCATGGCACCAAACGGTTTGCTAATAAACTTTGGTTCAATGACCTCAATATCCCAAAGACCCTTTACCAGATATGACACTCATATATACAGTGCACGATGGCCGATTTTGCTATATTGGGACCTGGCAAGTTAGGTCGAACCAGATTTGCTAAGTTGTGTGAATGGGGTGCTGCATATCCTGCAATAGCTCTGAAGGGCTAGATGAACTACCAGCACTAAGAGGACTGCAGTGTGGTAAATCAATTAATATAGAATGTAGTATAGAAGACTCAAAAGTCATACTAAGCTATGTGGGAGACCATAGTAGAAGCCTGAGCCTCATATAAGGAGGATTATCCAGGGATTGTAATTGAACTCATTAGTTGACTACTAGATATGGAGCAACCTAACACAGGACCCATATACATGCCAGTGAACTAAAGAACTAAGAAGGCAAGAGCAATGTCTTCCGCAGAGTAATAAAGAGCTGCTACTCGAGTGGCAAGACCTATAGCTAGCCCGCTACTACCTACTACCGTACTAGTACCAGCCCCCCCCACACTAGCATGAGCCCCCCCCAAACCAGCATGAGCCCCTCCTATACCAGCGCAAGCACCAGGACGAGTAAGAGCACCGGGGATAGGCCGTCTAGCTCCTCCTAAACCCTCCTCCCCTATTAGATCACATATACCTATGCTATCCCCTCCTGGAAGCTTCCCAAATGCACCTAAAGTCCCACTTGCAGAGGCACTACCAGGGGTTGCTGGTAGTCCTTTAGCACCATCATTATACTATCAACCTCCTCTAGCAGGCTGGGCACCAGCTGTAGGAGGCCCTCCAAATATAGTAGAGGTACACATTATCAAGCTAGAAATGCATAGTCCAGACCCTCTATATAGGGGCTGGATATTCAGTTTCATGACCATCTCTTCTATAGTGGTACTAGGTTTGCATAACATGGTGGGTATAATTGCAGCTGTTACACCATTCATTCTACTACAATGGGTCATCTGACATATCTATAGGATAGACATCACCAGATAATTTATACTGTTTTCCATAAATTATATAGTTGGTGGCATTGTTATGGCTCATAGAGGGCCCAACATAATAGATTTCCAAATTGAACTAGACCCCATTGGCCAGGTAAATACTCCAAGCATGGTCTCCGGAGCACAGAATCCTCCGGTTATAGCCCCCAGAAATATATCGGACACTAAAGGTACTGCAAAGCCAACTGTAACTAAGGGTAAAACAATGGTTTTGGCTGCCAAGGATCAACTATCTACAAAGGGGAAATCTATGAAAGGTATGCTGGCCAGTCTGGTGCCACCAGCTAAGTATACACCAATTGGTAAGGCTCCCGAAGTAACTAAGCCTGCCAAGGGTCCTAAGGAGAGTACAACTGGTAAGAGGACAACAAATGCCAAGACAGGAATGACTACTAGAGGTATTGCAGTAGCAAAGGCTACCCCAGCTATTAAGGGTATATTTCTCAAGGTCATAATTCCAAAATGGAAACAATAACCTATCCAATCTCCAAATGACCTTGAGTCACTAAGTAAATTGATCTGAATATAAATTGAGGCTGATGCTAACAAATTTCTATAGGCAGAAAGGATGCTCGAGATCCTTATCCAGTGAGAGAGATAGCGGATTGTTTAAGGTTTTGGAGTCTTGCACCACAATTTTGGCAAGTGGGTAGTTTAGGTGTCCTACACATACCACAGACCCTATGGGAACCTCTTTTAAGTTAGAGATGATATGTGATAGCTGGTAAGTCTAGATTGAAGCTAGTCAAGGAATTATACTAACATGTCACTAGGCTGTCAATATAAGACTGATATACTAGAGCAGGTAGGGGTTCTTAGAGGTTGTCTGAGTAGGGAAGTTGCAGGTGATAAGGATGAGGGTAATGATAAGGATAAGGGTGAAGATAAGGGTAAAGATGCTCAGGATGAAAATAATGCAGATGAGGGAGATGTGGATGAGGAAGATGTAGATGAGGAAGGGGATGTAGATGAGTGGGGGAATGTGGATGAGGGGATGTAGATGAGGGGGATTTGGATGACGGTGAGTTGGTTGAGAGGGATGTGGATGAAGGTAAGCTAGTTGAGGGTGATGTGGGCGAAGATGAGGGGGATATGGATGGAGATGATGTAGATAAGGGTAATGTAGATATAGATGAGAGTAATGTAGATGTAGGTGATATTGAAGAGGGTGATGTGGAAGAGGGTAATGCAGATGAAGGGGATGAGGATGAGGGTAATGAGGATGAGGATTATGATAATGAGGGTCCCATAATTCTCATTTGAGAGTAAAGAATCTGGTGTTATGATAAAATTGGTTCTAATATTTTTTATGCATGTTATTATGCAGGAGAGATTTGCAGGAGGAATATAAGACATAAGACTCTGTAGGTACAGATAGATTGGCTGAATACAGAATAATATAGAAATTGCTGGTATGCAAAGCAAATCATATTATAGAGTGCAACAAGGATGATAAAAGGTCTCTTTCGTATCCTTAGATGAACTTCACTAGTTCTCCTCCTACCTATTCCAAGTACAAATCTGCTTTTGTAGTCCAAAATCTGTCTTCCAAACATTCATAGGGAACATACTTCTGTGGTACTAAACTTCATTCCGAAGGTACCTCAAGAAGATAGAAATACCTCGTCTAAAGAAAAGTAAGGGAAAATAGAAGGCTATGCCGAATCTAAAACATCCTGCTTCAACACATGACCTATGAAAAGAGACAACGACAACAGATGGAGATAATATGGGTCCGGGTGCATCCTCAAAGTTTAGCATGGTGATTAAGTTTTCTTTTGGACCATCATTAGGGTATTACACATCTAGAGAAACCCCGCCCGCAACACTGTCTATTAGCAACTGCAAACCATCACTAGATGGACCAGCAAAGACACTAATGATACCAATGTTACCCAGAAAATGAGTAAGAGGCTCACTAATAAGAATATGTATGGAAGCTAGTGAATCGAGTAAGCATTTGGAAAGCAATCTCTTATAGTATAGAATAGGATCGCAAAAGTCTCACACCACAACAAAAACACTGGAAATAATTCACATACTAAGTATATTTACTTATTCAGTCTGAGTAAATTTATAAATTGCTAATTAGTTATTAGGGTGCTTGAAGGGAGGGATCTACTGGCATGCTAGATGAATCTCCTATCGTGAGTTTGTTTTCAAGATAGAATGGTGTATCATTACCAATTGCATCCCTGGAATCACTGATGAGAAGAACTAGTGTAATGGAGGATATTGTTGGTACCCCTTTCAAGACTAAGGTGGTGAAAAGCACCCCAAGCCAAAAGTGAAACCAATTAATTACGTAGTTCATAAGGTTTCTGCGAGATATGACAGAAGCAGCCAGCAACAGAATAGAGCATATTACGCTATTTGAGGAGCTATTCCTAGACCCTCAGTATATGGAAGACATGCTCGATAAGGTCTAGTGAGAAATAGAAGTAGAATATCAGAAGGATCATTTTCGAGACAAAAAGATTGATTTATATGTAAGTGACAGTATTGTATTTGTTTTTGAGTAGATACTAATGGAGAGTTGGTCATAGCTTAGGAGTATACAATCACGGACATGATCACACCTAGTATTGGAGGCAAAGAAGAATATTGCATTCTTGTATCAATTTGACTGGATTACATCGAAGTAATATATCTAAGACTACATCGGTCAGTTGTTAAAGTGAGATCGATTCACATATGCTGAGAGTTTTTATAAGGTATATAGAATAATCTGCTAGAGAACTTACAGGAGCTAACTTGACATAATACTCTAGAGTTGTAGTTATCAGTTTCGGGCATAAGAAGCAATTGACCTTATCCATTATCAGTATTTCAATAGTAAAAAGAACTTCAACAATATTGACCCAAGATTCATTATACATATAAATAGTCCCTTTATCTATTTTATTTTCACTGCCCTATACCATACACTTAGTGGCTGGGAAAGTGGGGAATATGCAATTATGTTTGAGTTTAGTAATGTTAATTGCAGTGGTATGTGATGGTCTAGCAGTAGACTAATCTGGATTGCTAACGTATAGCAGATGTCTATAAAAAGCTGTTGAGACAATGGCGTCAATTCCCAACAAGTATACAAGAAATAATTGTAAAGGTGACACAGTCCAAGATAGTAAAGAAGGGACAATAGAGCTGGAAAAAGATGAAGTGGTAGCAGGATGCAGCATATAAGGTGGACGATGAGGAGGTAGTAGACTCTGTGAGAAAACTTTCAGTAGATCTGAAGGAAGTGGGTGTTAGTTTGACTTAAGGAGAAAGGTATTAGGAGGACCCTAGTAGTACAATGGAGGAGAAGATTTGGGGTAGCGAAAGGCCAACACATATAGAGGAGGAAGAGGATGATAGTGGAGAAGGAGAGAAGAATATTAGGAATGAAATAATGTCTGTAGAAGAGGACGAAGGAGATAGTATGTAGTGTGTATAGAGGAGTATAAGGGGAATCGGGGGCTAGAAAGAAAAAGATGATTAGGGATATGCATAACCAACTTCTCGGGCAAGTGAGGCAAGGATATTGGAATAGGGTAAATATATTGTTTTTATGACCTAGTTGTTTGCGTCTAGCTTTAGTAGGTTTCTGTAGCAATAGCTGGAGGACTTTAATGGATACTTATATTCAGGGGAGATATTTAGGGAAGGGGTTTATTTAGGTTTTATATTCATAAGGATGTATAGCATTTGGCGTCAGCGGAGGGGATGATGGAATATTAGTATTGGGATGTTAGATTAATACAAGAAGATTATTCAGGGGGTAGTATAGGGATAATAAGAGATTGGGAACATATAGAAAGTGGGGGCTGAAATAAATTTAAATATACATTGTGAGAAGTAGATCTAGAATATAATGTGAAAGAGCTTGGAACTGCAGGTGGCCAGAATGTAGAATACTATCTATGGACAGAGAAAGCAAAAGATCATTTAGAACTACAAGAATCCAGAACTAGATCTTAATCCAAATGTATAGCGCCGAACACCAGAGGATCCAACAGCATGGCACCAGAATGCTAGGGATCCAATACTAGGGTGCGGTGATGCCAGGATCCAACACCATGGCACTGGGACACCAGGGATCCAATAGCATGGTGCTGGGACAACATGGTACAACAGGATTGTATCTAGACGTGATGGGTACAATAATATGGTGTCTAGATGTCATATGTCTGAATGATAGCATCAGAATACTATAGGTCTGGATGATGCTGTCTGGAGACACCAAATGTATATGGCTAGCATCGAGAGACAGAGCAGGTGTCCAGAGGTCAAGGGTTCAGATGATGATGCTTGGGAGCCAGGAATCGAGACCATAGCCTTCTAGATTGTCCGTTTGCTAATTGAGATACCTGCAGCGTCAGTGACATATATGACAAACTAGATTCTTTTCTAATATTACTTGCAAGGGTGTGGTGGCCAATGTAATCACAAGTTTGTTTATAGAAAAAATATAAATTTATGATATACAAAATAGACTAGTGCTCTTGCTAACATTCTTGCTTCTAAAATTTAGGTAGCTTGTAACTATTAAGTAAGTATGTCGCAAGCTAGTATATCCTCTTCTATATCTTACAGATAGGAAAAAGAAGAAACAGAAGATCTAATAAGCTGGATAGAGGACAATCCTAAAGTTATGAAAGGCAAGCAAGCACTTTAGTATAAGTAGGTGAAAGATGATCTTTTCAGAAGTAAAGATCAGATTACACTAGTTTGAATAGTACAGAAAATTACGCTCTCAAGATCATTAAGATGTTCTTAGATTTAGGATTTTTCAGTATAATGAAGTATTGATAGCTGATATGTTAACTATTATGATTAATCAATAACAACTTTTTTTAAATTATGCAGTTAAATGGGACACCTTAAGATAGTACAAACCAATTTTGGTGAAGGTATAATGAAATTTTTGTCTTACCCTTACCTTTACTGACAAAGTTTGAAAAATAGGAAAAGGCCCTGTTTAGGGTATGAGGGTCGGTTAAGAGTAAGTAGCTAGTTCATTATGGGTGGTTTGTATATAAGGTAGTTGTAGAGGAGATGGGCATGTAACTACCGGACAGGGTGTTTTGTTATTTGAAATGAAATGATAAAATGACTTTGATGGGCAGGTTATCAGTATATTGAAAATAACAAGATGAACAAATACTAAAGTCTAACCTGCTAGTACAAGAACTAGAGGGGTACTTATGCAACCTGACTAGTATTGGTTAGCACAGCTCTTATAGAAAGCACTCATGAAAAGTTTGGATTGATATTTTAGTATCGTTAGTACAAGATGGATTATATATACTATCCAACCAGTCTGGTACTTGTAGTCTTGTTCATCCATTTTTGTGTATCCCCATTAACTAGACTATATCTCTACAAACAATTCAGGATAAAGACAATGTATGAGGTAAAAGTGCATTCTGTCCCATTGGTGATAAGATATACTTATATCATCTTAGAATACCTTGAAAATCTTACACACATAGCAATAGATAGCTAGGCCAACTAATAAATTGGAAGCGGGCATTAACAGCCTTCCACTAGTCAGTACTATACTAATTTATAGAACCTCAACTTTCTTCAGGATACCTAATATTGTTGGAATAAGAGACTAGTTGGAAATCTTAGGGCATTCCATACAGGCCCTCCACTCTAATGATGAAGTTCTACTAACAAAGATTTAGGACCACAATGTCAATAGGTTAAATATAATATATGTTGCTAGAATAAAAGAAAAAGGTAGCACCTATGCTATTATCCATTCACTCCTTCTCACACCTGGTTCAAGGACTGGCTTCCCCTGTAAAGTAGAATTATACACCTCACCTGATTTGAAATGCATTTAGGAATGGATCCAAATCAATGAGCAATTAATACTGGAAGAGCCTTTTACTAAGTACTTCTTCCAGGTATGGGATTACCTATCATATCAAGAATTGCAAGTCACTGTAAGAAAGTATGGAATACTCCGATATCTCCAACTATTAGCCCTTGTTGCATTTCATACCTTTATCAATGAAGTGACTAATATAGCAATCTGGGAGACACATTATGGTGGAGAGTATAATTCTATAAACTTTATTAAGGAGCCAACTATGACTGGCATCACTACTATTGGGATGGATCACCTTAAATAGCTTAGCCCTACCATTGAATATGTTGCCTGGCATAAAGCAGAAATATTCAAATCAGAAATGCCTAGATTCTCCATGTCTCAAGATCTAAATATTTTAGCAGTTCTTCAATCTTAAACTGATGAAAAACAAATACAATTGGGATTTGTTGATGTAAACCTGTTATTGTCGACTGACACTTGAGTACTTTAAATATCTATATAGAAAATGAATTGCTTTTTAGCGCTTGCTCTTGTTAGTTCCTTTCTTAAGTACAAAGTACTACCTGAGAATTCTTACTTAACCTCAACTGATATATTAAATGAGATTATCAAGTTCTCCTGCTCTCAGAGATTCAAGATTTTATCAAAGGGTTGGAATGAATATGTAATGGAGAACGTTTTTTTATTGCTTATATAATTGATTATATACTTTTGTATATCCTATATTACTACTATAATATTTAACTAAGCCTCTCGGTTAAAGAACTAGCCTTCTAATATTTCCTACTACTTTATAAGCATCTATAGTACATGGAATTTGCCATGCAAAATTCCATGGAATTTGCTATATAAAGACACCCTCATTATGGCTACATGACCTTTATTTAAGGTGTATGACTCATTACTATAGCTACATGACCATTATTAAGGTATATGACTCATTGATATAACTACATAATCCCTTTTGTACAGCACACCACCTTTTGGTGTACCACCCTTTATTATATTTATTTCTTTAGTCATCATAACTTTAAGGAGTATAAATAGGCTGCCGGATTCCCTTTGGAATCTACAAGAAATAAGAAGTAAGCATACAGCAGTAGTAAGTCTATATACCTATCAGATTAAAATTATATAGCTTAGATAGTACAAATCATATAAGATAGATTACACTAGTTAATTACTGTTCCCTCCAGAAACGTTCCATATAGTAATCTCCCTACCCTTCTAAGGTCTTACCTCAGCAGAACTGTAAAGTGTTGTTAGGGGGACTGGACAATCAGATTAGATTAGATAAGGATCTAATCTAATCAGATAATCTCAGGCTAGTAATGTATACTACAAAGTAGATTACTAATAGTGTATTGTTTATTCTCACTATTAAAGTTATTACCAATAGCATAAGATTACTGTAATAGGTAAAGTAGTATAGGAGTGCCAAAGGCACTTAGAAGATTAACCAGTGGAACTTCTATATTGATTGTACTCTAACTATGTTCTGAGTTCTAACTATCTATCCAACTGAAGGGAAATTCAGGGGACTATATGTGATTCCAACGGGGCAGTGCTGGGGCAGTGTTGAGGCAGTGCACCATCATCTGACCCTTACATGTGATAAAGATCTGCATCATCTGATCCTCTAGATAGTACTTCCAAATACTATCTAGTACAAATAGGTTAAGTCTTAACTTAGACTTATACATGTGAAAGCATGTGATAACATGTGAAAACATGTGAAATATTAGCAAGGCAGACAGCACACAGAATGTTGTGTGTTTTGAGATGCTTACTGAGTAAGAAAATACATAAGAAATATATTTGTGAGGGAGAGGGTTAGTCATAGGGTATGAGTAAGCCACTTCCTTACATGCCTCCCTGTTTAGATAAACACTCCATCCTAAGAAATTAACAGGGGAGATGGGTTATGTACATTAGTAGTTAACATTCAACCCATAATACCTATTGTTCCTATCCTTGTAGGAACTACTACCTTCTGCTCCTGAGTCATACCTGACATTATTATACCCTTCCTTGAGGTCCTTGTTAACAGCAATGTCATCAAAGTACTGACTAATTACCCTTTGTGGCTGTATTTCCAAGAAGAAATGTCTAAGCATCATTTGGGGTAAGTCCACCTCTTTACCTTTGCCTTTGTCAATCTTGACTGTATTGGATGAAACAGGGGGAGCAAGGACTTTTTTCCTTTCATCATCAATCATTTGCAAGGTTTCTTTCCTTGTCTTATTCTTGCCAAGCTTATTCTCACCAACCTTTCTCTTTTTGTAAGTTGCTTGCTTAATACCAGTCAACCAGAATTGTTTTTTCAATGACTCATCAACACCATCAGCATATACCCACTCATCATACTTATGAGGCCATCCCTTCCATTTCACCTTGTACTGCAGCTTCCCTGTTCTAGGTTGTGACCTAAATTCCAAAACTCTTTCTACCTTATACCTGTCTTCCTTAACTGGTCCTGGTTGTTCCAGAGTTCTGGAGGGGAACAGTTTTATTGGATTAGGGAAGAAGGTCTTGAGAAGTGAGGTGTGGAAGGAATTGTTGATATTATTGAGGTCAGGGAAGTCAGTGAAGTCAAGTTGAGCATTTTGACTCCATGGTGAATATTTGGTAATGGTGAAGGGGCCTATCCATTTTGGGGATAGTTTGGAGGAGTGGTACCTTGCTGGGAGGTTCTTTGTTGACAGCATCACCTGATCATTGACTTGGTAATCAGGGGAGGCTCTTCTGTGTTTGTTGGCTTGCTGAATTTGGTCCTTTTTGCTTTGGTAAGGTTTTAGCAACCTGGTAAAATCTGGTTGTAGGGTTTGAATAGGTAGGAATTGGGTGAGGCAGGATAGGTGGTGACAAATTAGGCTGGTATCCTAGCTTGGTAAAAAAGGGAGAAAGTCCTCTTGTAGTACTAACTCTTGCATTCACCTTGTTTGAACAGAAGGTGTGGCTTGTACCCAATTCATTCCTTGTTCCAACTTCTTGGCTGCAAACATAGGAATAATTGTCCTATTCTTTCTTTCACTTGTCCCATCAGTCTGGGGGTGATATGTGGAAGATGCTTTATGCATAATTCCATTTTTCTGCATCCAATCTTGAAAAACAGTAGACATAAACAAGGGGTCTTGGTCAGAAACAATTTCATAAGGGAACCCACATTAGGCTTAATGAATCTTTCAAAGATATCAATAACCCCTAATATATCAACATTGTCTGCAACAGGTAACAAGAATGTGAAATCAGAATGCCTGTCAGTCATGACTAATAACTTATGAAATAACAACATATGAGGCTTGTCATCTTTAGGAGTTCTGTAACCAAGAGTAAATTCAGTACATGAAATCATAACAGGTTCATACTAAGAAAATCCATAGCCATACTACCCATGGCCTAGTAGGTAATTCAGAGGAGTAAGGAATCCAGGGGGTTTCTGTGTGGATCCTTTGGTGATTTGACAGGTTTACAACTCCTCACAAATTGTTCAACCTGTTTATAAAAATCCTGAAAGATGTACTATTGTAAGCTCTCTGTTGTTTTTGCAAGGCCTCCATGTCCAGTAGTGACATGTGCTTGTTGGATAAGGGCTTCAGAGGCAGGGTTACCTTTAACTTGTAATCCTTGGGAATTACCATCCTTCAAGCAAAATTCTTCAAGAGGTACATAAACCCATCCTGTACCTTTACTGTAGGTACTTGCTCTCCTCTCTTGACCCTTAAGTACAGTGGTCCAAACACTGTATCTTTTTCCAACTCTTCTCTATAATGCCATTCCAACTCATGATCTCTATCCACTCAGCAATTACCAAATCTGGTTCCATGCTCTTTTATCTTCATCCTGGACTCCTAGTGCCTTTTCAGGTAGTCACTATTGTGGAAGGGCTTATTGAGGGCCTTCATTGTTTTTCCTAGTGTCACAGGAGCTGACAAAGTTTTTGTTCAGGTTATGGTAGCCAAGACAATACTTGCATCTTGGTACCTCTTTTCCTCCTGTGGTAGTGACCTTTGGGAGATTTGGGCATAGGTGGGACCAGTGACCATCTTGGTTGCATATGGTGCATTTTTGATGGTTTCTGCTGGGAGTGGATGTTGCAGTGGGAAGAGTTTGTTGTCAAGGGGGCATTTGTTGCTGAGGTGAGTTGTTTCCATGCAGTTGGTACACCTAGGAGGAGGGAATCTAGCCCTTTTAGGGCAGTTCTCCTTAAAGTGTCCAATTGCCCAACAGTTTCACAAGATTAATGCAGGATCTTTGTTGTTGCATTGGGAAGTTTTGTGGCCCACTTTACCACATAGGAACAGAACTCTTTGTCATGAGTTCTGTTAGAGGAGGATGGGAGGATTGGATCCTCAGGGAAGATGTCAGGAAGGGTGCTGACAGAGGATGCAGGTGAGGCTCCTGGGGGAGGAGGAGGCTGGAAGTGCACCTTCTTGTTGTCTGCCTCATCCTTGCACTTAGGGAGACAGCCCTTCTCTTCAAGGTACTTCAAGAGTAGGTTCCACTCCTGAAGGTTTCCCACAACCACAGAACCCCTGTCAGCCCTTCTCAAGGACTGTTCCATCTGTTCTGTAGTCATGGGTTCCCTGGCTCTTTCCCATTCCTCAGGTTCATCTGAGTCAGAGGACTCATCCACAAGTGTCCATTCCTGTGGGTCCTCTGCCTCAGGGGCAGCAAGAGTAGAGGGAGAGGAGGTACTAGGCTCTTTGTTAATAACCACTTAAAACTTGGGTTTTCTTGTAACTGACCTTCCTCTCTCTTCCTCCTCTTGTTGTTGCTGTTGGGCCTGGGCCCTGGTAGTGGTGGCAGCAGTTTGGACTGCTGCTGGCTCCTGCTGGAGCCTTCTGAGCCTGAAATTTCTTTGTGGTGTGTTAGATTCATCAGGTTCAGGTCATCTTCAACTGTTGGTTGGTACCTTTCAGCCTCAAAGACTGCATTCAGGCCTTCTCTGTCATGCCAGACAGGCCTGGTAGGATCAACCTCCTGCACCTGTCTTGGTGGGAGGTTGGTAGTGGTGATTTGGAGAGGAGGGAGTCTCCTTCTCCTTTGGATGGTGTTGGGAGATTGTCTCCCAAGGATTGGTGGAGACACTGGTCTCCCAGTGGCTCCTCTAATCCTGAGCTGTTTGGGGAAGGCATGGTGGCTGATGGAGAATGTGGGGAGGAGTTTTCTTGAAAGTTTGTATGGAACAGAGAGGTGGTTGGTTACTACTGGATGTTGTAGTAAAGAAGCTGTGTGGTGAGAAGACTGTCCAGTAGAGGGGATTCCAGAGGGACTATATACTCCTCTGGACAGTACATCTGCTATGTGGTTGTCCTTGCCCTGAATGTATTCTAGGGTTAGGTCAAACTGACTCATAGTCTCTTGCCACCTTCTCTTCATCTGACTTTCAGGGATACTATCCATAAATGTGACTAAGGGTTTGTGATCTGTTTGGATGATCACTTTGTGACCCTGTAGTTCAGGCCTGAAATACCTCAGTGAGTCAACAATTGCTAATAATTCCTTATCAGTTGTTGTGTAATTCATTTGTCCATCATTTAATTTCCTAGAGTGAAATTCTGCTGGCCTGATAACACCATTCTCCATTTGGCCAATCCATCCTGAAATCCCTGTATTACTGGCATCAGTAATTAAATAGATTGGAAGGCCTGAGTCATGATTAATTGGCTTGAGCACCTTATTGCTCATTATTAGCTCTTTAACTCTCACAAATGACTCATTATGCAAGGGAGTCCACATGTGCTTCTTTGTTGACCCTTGCAATTCTGATAGTGGTTTGGCTACAGCTCCCAATTCTGGACAAAACCTTCTCAAGTAATTAACCATCCCTAGAAACTTTTGCAATTTCTTTTTTGAGTCAGGGATTGGGTAATTTGCTATTGAGTTGATTTTTTCTGGATCCATTTCTAACCCTTGTTTGGTGACAATGAATCCCAGTACTTTTAGCCTTGGAGCTAGGATTTGGCATTTCTTTTTGTTGAAGAAAAACTTTTCCTAGCCAATATCCTGCAGATCCCTCTCAACACTTCCTTATGTTCCTCCAGGGTATCTGTGCCAATTAGAATGTCATCTAAATAAACCATGACAGTCTTTCCAATATAATCTCTTAGTAACCAGTTCATAGCCCTCATCATGGTTGCAGGTGCATTGCAATCACCCTGCTGCATAACCAATGAGTCAAATTTCCCTAGTGATTTGTAAAGGTGCTATGTTTTACTGATTCATGTGCATGCCTAATATTGTGATAGCCATCTGCCAGATCAGCTGCTGAAATAATTCCTTACTAGCTATCCAGTCTATATTGCTTTGATATTTGGCATGGGTGTTTTATCCTTTTGTACTAGCTTATTTCTAGGTACACAGTGCAATAAGAATCTGGCTTGTTGTTTGCCATTCTTATCTAAATCCCTTTTAGGCTGTGTAAACATAAGGATACTGTTGAGTGAGCTAGATGGTACTATCCTTCCAGATTCTAGCTCTGTCCTCATTTTCTCAGTCACTTGATCCAGAAACCTTGTATAGTTTGTATAGTATGCAGGTTCCCAGTTGCACCATCAGGAACTATAATTTTATGTTGCATGATGTCATAAGGTTCTCTGATTGGTGGTAATGCAGTTGGCTTATCTTCTGGGAATAGTTCAGGGAATTCTTCAAATATATTAAACTCCACTTCTTCCAGATTAACTGCATTTGTAATGACTGGAGAGCTTCCATCATCTTCTAGCTCTGACCAATCTGATGAGTCAAACCACTCTTGTGACCATTCCTGGTCTTCTTCTAGGTCTTCTGACAGATCATCCTGTATCCAAGGTATTACTGTAGTTGGTTTTGGGTGGTGTATTAATCTACCTCCAACTTCAGTCACAATAGCCATTGGATCATCCTTTTGAACCAATCTCTTCTGTCCTGCCTATATTCATAGCTGCAGTTGTGACTCTTCCAAGTGTATCCTTGGTTTTGAGCATATTAATATCAATCCTTGTCCTGCCTGTGGGTTGTATAGTGATTGCATTATCTTTGACATTCATAATTGCTTTATAATCCCTCAGTGCAGGTTCACCAAATATAACATCCCAGTCCTTCAGGTTGGCCACATAGAATGTCCTAGTTTCTTAGTATCCTTGTAGATTTACTGTGACTGTTGCTGTATTTGTCATTTGAGATCTGCTACCTTTAATTGCAGTTTCTAGAGGTTTCTTGCTGATCTCTTTCAAGGGTATATTAAACAACTGGCAGTAATTTGCTGATATCAGGTCTCCACCTGATGTACATGGGTCAAATAATGCATAAGCAATATGCCCATTAATTTTAATTTCAGCTGCATTAGAAGTTCTATGGCTTTCTGGCACTAAGAACTTCCTTGTATCATTTGGGTTTCTCATAACCTGAAGTGCAGCTGACTCTAGTTGTTTCACATCAATTTCCTGATAAGCTGTTTTCACCCTTGTGGGGGCCAAGTTGGCTTAGGTCTGAATGGTTGATAAGGTGGGAATCTTCTGACTCCTGGTCTAGATCCCATATATTGGTAAGCTGAAGACACCTTCCTATTAGGGCAATCCCTGGAAGTATGACCCTGTTTGCCACATGGTAACAGGACCCTGTTCTTGCAGCCTCTTCCCTCTTCTTCTCCTGTTCACTATAAGGGGTATACTTAGTTTTATCCTTTCTGGCACTAGGGAAGTTACCATAGAGACCACCTGGTCCACCTTTCTTGCCTGCCACTTTAGCTGCATTCCTAGCCACTTTTTCAGGCAATTTGAATTCAAACTTAGTCCATTCCATAGGTCTACTAGGTCCCCATTGCTTATCAGCCTTCTTTTGGTGCTGCTGCAAGGATTTAGTTTCCTGTTTTAGTACATCCTCCTGGACTGCAATTTTATTCAATATTTCCTCAAAGGTTGACTCATATGATATCAGTCCTTTGACTTTAGCCCTAAGCAGGGGTACCAGTCCATCTACCAGTTTCATTTTTAGTGCATGATCACTTATCATGTCTTTTCCATTTAGATCCTTGCACTTAATTTTGAACTCTTCCAGGTTCTGTGCATACTGCATGACAGTAACATCTGGCCTCTGATGGTGTGACAGGTATTGTTTCCATAGACTTCAGGTGCCACTGTAGAGATGAGTTTACCTCCAGTTTTAACATAAATTCATGGAAATTCCTGTCCTCAACTTCTTCTTTTCAGAGCAGTACTGGTTATACTAAGTCTGAGCACTCTTCTCAAACATAAAGCTTGCTCTATCCAGACTTTCCCAACTTGCTATATCCATCCCTTGATATTCTACCCACTTCTGCAACTGTTGCACATAATTGTCAAAGGTAGTTTGATCCCTCCATTTCTCTGATACTCCATAATCATTGGGGGGTTGGGAATTTTTGCAAGTTTGTTTGCCTTCTGACTAGAGATTTGCTAACCTGTTGTGTAGGTATCTTTTGACCAGTCTTTTTAGACCATTCCAAGTGGTGAGGGCTAGGCTCCCTAGTTGACCTTTTCTTCCTGTCATCATCAGAGCCATTGTCTGACTCATCACCCTCAGATCCAGATCCTGGGTCCTCACTGCCACCTCCAGCCACACACTAGAACTCCTTCTGACTTCTTGTCAGGAGTCTTACCCTTTTTGGTATGTGTTGGCTTTTTCCTATCTTTAGTGGTGGTGGCATTCTTTTTCAGATATTTCTTCTATATCTGTTTCATAATCCTCATCTTTCTCTTCCTCATACTGCACACTTTTCCCCTTACCCTTGCCTCCAGCTCCAAACAGTTTCCTTCCTATTTCCTCATGACTTTCTACAGGTTCTGTTATTGGAGGCACTATTTCTGGAGTTTCCAGATCATAAAGGTTACCCATAAGCATATACTGTGTAGGAAAGGCCAGTTTAATGCTAGCCATGGAACTCCTTTACATGGGTTATAGGTAGGGTAAGGCCATACTGCCTTTGAGGTAGATAGAGTTGAAAGTCCATTTGAACTGACTTGTCAAATTGTTCTTTCTGTTGAAAAATCATGAACTTTTCTGCTGCTTCAGCTAATAGTTCCTTTTTCCTTTTTGACAACATGTTGTTTATTGTTAGGTATATAAATACCTGTGATATCCTTTGGTACCATGATGACTCATTTTTGTCCCAAAAGGCTTTTGTTGCAGGAGGTGTTACAATCCTTACTTCAGGCATTGATGAATTAGGCCCAATGACTATTTCCCTTGTTTCCATTGCTTTTTCTGGAATGTCTTTCCCAGCTGGAACTTTCTTTTTAGGGGTATTGACTAACTTAGCCTTGTGTGCTTCTAGCTCCTCACTTGTCATTGCCTTTCTCCTGCCTTTCCTAGCTCTTCCTCCTCCTTCCATTATACTAGTACTTTTTTGTTTAGGAGTCTCCATGTCTATCAGATATTATACCACTGATTCCTTGGACTCTGTTTCTTCTATTCCTGCTTTTTTAAAGTGGATCCTGATGAGAAAGGATCTACTTCTTATCAACTTCCTTCTTATCCTCTTTCTGTTGCTTCTGATACCAAGGTTGACTATGGTAAGGGAGAGAGGAGGTTGAAGGGTAAAAGGGTTACTTTTGTTGATGAAATTGTTGTGGGAGCAGGGTTTCCTTTAAATGCTGGGAAGAAAGTTGAGTGGAAGGATAGGGGTTGGACTGCTAGGTACTTGTGTTCTTTTTGGAGGGAGAGGTACAGAAACTTTCCTTGTTCTGCTTACTGGGAGAATTCCCAATTTTTCTTTAGGCTAGGTAGAGAGTGGGGCTGGGACACTCTCTGGAGTTTGGATGTTGATAGGACTTGTTCCTATAATCCACACCCTTATTGGACTTCTGAGGTAGTTTCTAGGTCTCAGAGTTTCCAAATTAGGTAATTGTTGTTTCTTTTGTATTTGCCAGTTAAATACAATTATTATTGCCCTCTTATATTGTTTGCTACTAATTTGTAGGCTTTTACTGTTGCTATTTGTTGAATAGTCTTATTATTGCTATTTGGAGGATAGTCTTACTTGCTGACTGTCAGACTTTGGTGCTACTATGCTTTGTACTGTAGGCTTATACTGGCTTTAGTTTCTACTCTTGTTGGTAGAAACTTTGTTGATTAGGTAAGGTTGATCAGGCCTTCCTAGTTAGGTAAGAATCAAGTTCTTAGGTTAAAAAAATGTAAAGTGTTGTTAGGGGGACTGGACAATCAGATTAGATTAGATAAGGATCTAATCTAATCAGATAATCTCAGGCTAGTAATGTATACTACAAAGTAGATTACTAATAGTGTATTGTTTATTCTCACTATTAAAGTTATTACCAGTAGCATAAGATTACTGTAATAGGTAAAGTAGTATAGGAGTGCCAAAGGCACTTAGAAGATTAACCAGTGGAACTTCTATATTGATTGTACTCTAACTATGTTCTGAGTTCTAACTATCTATCCAACTGAAGGGAAATTCAGGGGACTATATGTGATTCCAACGGGGCAGTGCTGGGGCAGTGTTGAGGCAGTGTACCATCATCTGACCCTTACATGTGATAAAGATCTGCATCATCTGATCCTCTAGATAGTACTTCCAAATACTATCTAGTACAAATAGGTTAAGTCTTAAATTAGACTTATACATGTGAAAGCATGTGATAACATGTGAAAGCAGGTGAAATATTAGCAAGGTAGACAGCACACAGAATGTTGTGTGTTTTGAGATGCTTGCTGAGTAAGAAAATACATAAGAAATACATTTGTGAGGGAGAGGGTTAGTCATAGGGTATGAGTAAGCCACTTCCTTACAAGAACCGAAATACACAAACATCCATACCTATGGATATAGATTGTATAAATGGTATTAAATGAATACTGTCTAGTACTATTTATTACATTTTTATTAACTTACTTACCTAATCTTTTACTCTTAAATCCAAGGCCTGATTAATCTTCGGATACCTTTACTATATTTATGCAAGTATATATAATTCAATATACAAGTGTACATTTAAAATCAATATTGTTATTCAACTAGCTAGCCAACAAAATCCAACAATAAGACATTAGACTCTTAACTACAGTACTACAACAAAAGACTTAGAAGCAAGCTAAGCAGAGCTCTAATAGGCTGTGTTATCCCATATTAAACAATCCCACCCTCGTTTACAACACTTTTTCCAATAAGATTAACAACTCATCTTGTACTTCTGGCAACTGCCATAACATCTGTACTTGTAAATCCAGTACACCATTAAAAAACTAGCCCTCAAGGCCCTAGAAATAATTGGTCTATACAACCAAGTATTACAATCTTAAGGCTCAAATCTCGCTGCCTCTACTGCAGCCATTTCCTCCAGAATAGAATTACCTCCATTAGAACCTACCTTAGGTCCAGATATCTCTACCAATACCTCTGCACCCCCAACATCTACCTCAACACACCAATCAGAAAATATGACACTCTTGCCAGAAGAACTAGAACTAGATTTTAGACCAGTAGACGAAGAAAACCAGAACTATAAGAAACATCAGGATCTTAATATCCAGCCTCACCAACTGAGTGGGCCACCAAGCTAACAAAACTGTCAGTCGAACAGAGATCATAAGGATCATCAGCCACTACACTATTAGCACAGTAAGGTACTAAAGAAGAAAAGTAACTCAATGATCATATCATATAACCAGCTGTATTTGGTTGCAGACAGATAATGAAATCAGATATTAATGGTATTTGAACTTAGTAAGCAAACTAAGAGGTCGAGGCGGTTAACTATATTACTCGAAGATATTAAGAAATTAGTTTGAGAAACTCCCAGAAAGACCACATTTATAGTTCTTAACATGGAAGGGGAAATAAATCTGCCTATGGATATAAAAATAGGAAAATCAGGTAGAACAGGAACCAAACTATATTTTAGTATAGCATTGCCTCTCGCACCAGAAGAATTTTGGGACAAACATCTTCCAACAATTGAGGAGATTATAAAATATACTTGCTCAATGGGACATGTCCAACAGTATCGTCCTGAAGATACTTGGCTTTTAATGGAAGCTATAGTAAAATACTATTTATGTCTACCACCATACCTATTTATAGAAAAGTACTTAAAATTGAACGCATTTTTAAGTAAGGAATTAAAGAAACCTGTTGTTCCTTTTCTAAGGAAACCGAATTAGGTAATAAATAACTAGGAAGAAATAATGGCATTCATGATGAGTGGCACTCATCTAGAAGAATAGGCATACACTACGGAGGATTTTTTCAATCCTAGCAAAGAACTTCCAGAAGCGTTTCTGAGAACACTAAAAGATCAATCAAAAGGAAAAGATCGAGTACCTAAGATACTAGAAAGAAGGACTAGGTCAGTCAAAGAATTAGATGATAAAGACTAACCACCTGAAGATATAAAATTACCAGGAGACAATAATAATCTAGATACAAGACTAGACCAGTAGAAGCAAAAAATACAAGGAGGAGGACAAGACCCCAATAATAGTGGAGATGATAGCTCAGACTCTGATAAGGTATTATTAGTTGCAAGTCAAACTTTAAAAAGAAAACCCAAATAAAGAAAATCAGTTGAATATTAGTAATGGGAATCTACAATGGGAATGGTTATAAAAGGTAACCATAAAGCAATGTATGCTTTAAAAGAAATAAAGATTGATCTACTAGAAAAAATAAGAGAAGAAGACAAAAAAGGGTAAAACTCATAATATTTTGACTCCTGAGCTATAGTAATACAATGTTGGTTAATTATTAAAGAAATAGATTTGGAAGATACTTTAACTTTGGAAATTGTTAGATTTAGAATAGAAGAAAGCGCGCTTACTACTAATAATTAATCCCTAAAAGAGAAAGAAAAGAATATAACATTCTTTAGATTCATACTAGTGCTAAGGAATTTTCTAATACCCTCTACTAGTAAGGACATTTTGTTGAAACAATAAGAGATAGTTACACTATATAAAGATGGATATCATATAGGAATTAAATAGTTCACCAACTGGCTTACTGAAATGCAAATCAAATTAATTGACAAAGATGGCAAACAATTAATAACATAGGAAGTAAAAAGAAGAAAGTTTCTTAATTACCTGCCACCATATATGTCAACTATATTAATTCCTTTAATTAAAGAAGAATAGTCATATGATTAGCTTATATATTAAGCGGAGTCATATGAAGCTTCAAAAAAAGATATTGCCCTATTATCCATAACAAATACATCCCAACAACAACACTCTGGGAATGAAAATCGGAGTCATGGTTCATGCAAGGACCAGAATCAACAAAAAAAAATAGGATCTAATACTAGTTGCAATTCCAATACTAAACCCAATATAGGAAAATGGAAGGACTGAGATTAGGACACCATCATAAAAAAGTTGGATTAGAAGACGAAGATGTAATTAATTAGAGACAAGAAATGTCTATAATGTTGGAACTCTGGACCCTCCAATAAGGACTATAGGAAATGACAAAATAAGGTACCAATACATACAGCCATACAAAATTTAGCTATAATGATAGCTACCAAAAACAAAAACAATAAGAATAAAATCAAGGAACAACCCTTATCAAGACAGGTACCAGATTTTAGCAAGGTATTCGTTAGAGCTAACAAATACCCTACACTAGCTTTAATTGATCTCTAAATGAAAGGAGGAGACTTAATTAATTCTAAATTTGTATACCTATACAAAATATTGACTAGAAGTATTAAGAAGAAATTGTTAAGTTCTGCAATTAAAAGCTCAAAAGCAATAATAAATAAAGCTTGTACTATTAAACTAGATTGGATAGGTTATGTAGAAGAATGAACGTTCTATGTAGCTTATTTAACTAGATGGGACATGATACTAGGAGAACCTGCTCTCAGCAAAGTGTAAGCAATAATTCCTGCCTATCAGGAACCAGTCACTATCTAACCAGAAAATATTCCTTAATTCCAGCTAAGTGTATGGAAGGGATCTAGAACTATAATGAATAGTATAAGATCGGCATATATACAGGTCAGTTGTAAATCAGTTACAGATTATAGTGAACTAGATAATTAGGAAAATATTAGTGACGCAGAAGATACTGATTTAGAAAAAGAACTCATGACAGCTGTTTCTATATTACAGAAACAATTCAACCCTGTAACAGAGTTTCCCTTATTATTTCCCAAAACAATTCTATAGGAATTACTGCTACTAAGAAAGATTAATTACTCTATCAAACCAAAAGCCAGAGCTACTTGGATACCAAAATGGCGACCTTCAGGACATCAATTTAGACAATAAATCAATGACAAATTAGTCGAAGAAGAAGTATCAGGTCATATATATAAAGTAGTAAATAATACAAATGCTATAGTTATGTTCACTATCCCTAAATGAGACAAACTGGATAAAGCCAGACACATTAATGATTGTTGAGACCGTAATTTAGCTATTGAACTAGACTACACCTCATTGCCAGATATTAATAAAGCAATAGAACTAGTAGCAGAGAATTCCATTTGGACTAAGCTTGACTTAGCTAATGGATATTTTAATATTAGGAATAATAAAGAATCTAAGTAACACTATACCTTTTTATATTATATGGGATATTTCAGAAGTAGAGTTATGCAATAAGGAGATCGTAATACACCAGCTACTATGGTTTATATTATGCATGAAATCTTTTAGGACATGGTCTATAAAAATTTAATTATCTATATTAATGATATTATTATATTCTCCGATACATATTAAGAACATGTAGAATTACTGAAGAAGGTACTTCAATATCTACAGGACGAGAAATTCTATCTTAAAGAAAGTAAAAGCCAGTTCTTCACTATAAGATTGGAAATCTTAGGACATGTTTTGATATCAGATGGATTACATGTAGACTACAAGAAGAGAACTACTATATTAATATTTCCAAGTCCTATAAGAAAAAAAGATCTTAGAGGATTTCTTGGAATTATTAATTATCTCAGCAGATTTATTCCTGATTTAGCATTGTATACAAGCGCTCTATCAGAACTGCAAGGAGAAATAAAGAAATGGGAATAGACAGATACTTATAATACGATGTTTGAAAAACTTAAGGAACTCATAAATTCCCTACATGTTTTAAAACCCTAGAATAATAAATCTACTAAACCCAAATATTTAGTCTGTGATACTAGTAATATAGAACTAGGATTGTGGATTGGTCAAAGAATGTTAACGTACATTAGACTATTGTATTTCTACTCTAAAAATTTAATCTAGTACAACTCAATTATTCTACCTTTCAAAAAGAATTATTAGCAATTATTGACTCATTGAAATTTTTTGAAGCACAATTAAGAGGTCACAAGTTTACTATCCTTACTGACCATAAACTATTAGTAACCTTTCATACTAAAATACCTACAAGTCAGAAATTAAGGCAATGGTAAGATTACCTAATGGAATTTAATACAGATATATAGTATACTACAGGAAAGGAAAATTTGATAGCAGACACTCTATCAATAGCGCATAAATACTTGGATACTCCCACTACTAAGGACGATTATATTTCCAATAGTATTGATCCTCCCAACCATACATAAAATCGTAATATTTCTACCAACGCTTTAACAACTTTCTACTTACCAGAAACCTCTACTCAGAATAATATAGTTTCTCGCAGAGCTATCAATTTCAAGTATGTCAACTACGACTTCAACAAATATTATAGAAGAGTAGAAGAACTTAGACAACATATCATCTGTCCATATTTCCAGGATATCTAGGACAAAGAAAGTGAATATGATGTAATGAAGGAAAAAGAGTCCTTAGATAATAAGACTCTATCTACCATACTATTAGAAGTTTTTAGTGGGTATAATCATATATCCAATATAAACAAGAACAAACCTTTAACAGTTCTTGGACTAAGATATAGGCCTCTCTCTTTTGAAAATGCTCAACAAAACGAGCTCACTCCTGAAGAAGTAAAAGAAATTGCCATTGACCTAGCTCATAGCAATTGGTAACAACACAAAAGGATGCTTTGGTCTGTTTGTCGAGATTTCTACTGTCCAACTCATGGCAGTTCCCATGCCATGAACAACAACTTGTTCACTATCGAAACATATGTAATTTGCAACTACTATAGACATGGCAGTTTGAACTGTGACCTATTAGCCTCAGTTCTTAAGAAGGAGAAGAAATTCCTTACGTCTCGTATTGTGCATCTCATATCTGCAAATAAGTCTTGAAAAGAACTAGCACTAGTACAACAAATACCAGCATATCCACTTCTATAAGCTCTCAGCTGTGAAGAAGCTATTCATGAAATTAAGGAATAGGCAAAGAGATAGAACACTAACAAGCTAACACACCCCTCTCTCCAACCTAATATTCAGTTCAATAACTCTACTGAACAAATGAGCAACTGACAAATGGAACAGGTGATCATTAATACTTCTGTTGCCCTACAACAAATATGGAATGCACCTGAACAACTAGCTGCAACCTCTAGCAGTAGTAACATAATTCCAATTAATACCTCTGCTATCACTACTTATTCCAAAAAGCGAGTAGCTATTGACAAAGACCCGACACCCTCTTTCATTCAAGATACTAAGACCTCTAAACAGCATTATAATTTCTGTAAGTTCTCAGGATATAATACTTCTATATGTAAGGAGAAGAAACCCACCATCAAGGACTTCAACCAAAGGATCGAACCGATCCTCAACAAGCTCATTGAAGAGAAACATATTAGCAATGGATGGGAAAACAACAAGGACTACTTTATCACACATTGGCTTGACCAAGGTACAGGTATGAAAGCCACATATCAATCGTGAATGAGAGTATGTTCTATCTGAAAAAACTACTATAATATCTTTATGAACTATAAGGATTATAGAAGAAAAGATGAATTTTTGTATGTAAAGAACTGACAAGGTCAATAGAGATTAGTCTTGCTCTCTACTTTTAACATCGAAGGTAAGAACTATCTGGAATTGGTTATTAAAGATGCATATAAAGCAACTGCTTATAGTAGCATTAAAAAAACAATGAAATATCTTACTGACCAATATGATTGTTAGTCCTTTACAGAACCAACTAAGGACTATATCAGAAGTTGTGATACTTATCAATAGACAAAGTATTCTAACAAGGCACTACTTGAACACATAACCCCATTATATATACCAAGCAGGCTATGGATAGACATATCAATGGATTTTCTTAAGTTAGCACTTGTATTTACTAAGTATTCAATTTTGTACCCAAATATTCCTGTTGAAGAAGATTATCTAGTTTGTATTTCACAACTTTAGACCATTGTTGATAGATAATCAGGATTCAAGTTTCTTATTTCTGTCTCAGATAATTTCATAGCAGAATAATGTACTGCTACTTTTGATACTCATGTAGTCTATCATCCATGTGCAGATGGACAATCAGAAATTGTAAACAAAGAAATTCTGCAAGTAGCAAGAGTCTGTAAAATAGAAGGATATAATTGGCTACAAAAACAACTAGAGATACAGTTAAAACTTAACTCTAGGTATAATACCAGTAGACAGAATAGCCCCTTTTCCACCCTATTTGGATTTAATGTATATCTTGTTGTATTGATACTTCTATACTGTATTAATGTATATGTACCAGTAAATGAACATCATAAGGTAATGTCTAAAAACCTATATGACACTAAAATGACACAAGTATCTCAAGCGAACAAACGACTTCCTAATATAGCCAAATTTTTAGTCGGATAACAAGTTATGCTTTCCTTATAAAATATCAACCTATTGCATGTCTCACTTAAACTCAAACCAAAATGGCTAGGCCCATTTCCTATTGTTTCTAGTAATTGGAAATACAATAACTATAGATTAGACCTATCTATTCAACCTAACTTTCACCTCATATATAATACTTTTCATATGAGCAAAGTCAAACCCTATTATAAAAATGATCCTACCCAGTTTCCTCACAGACAATTTCAAGAACCGGGACCAATTCAAGATGATCATTATAAAGTTGAAAAGGTATTAGAATTTAGAACAGCTCCTTGAAGGGGAAAAAGACAATATAAGATCACATGGCTAGGATACTCTCTTAAACATGATTCCTGAGTAAATGCTAAGAATATCACTACCAAAATTCTCCAAGACTTCTGGATGACTGGAAGTATGGAAGATACATTCAAGACACATTGAAGGACTAGAGGAAAATAAGGACCATAAACTAGAGATGAGACTTAAGCTCTTATACAACAAGAACAAGATAGAATCATGAGTCAAGGAAACACTAAGGATATTAATGTTAATACTAATGTATTAACAATATATCAAATCTTAGGAAATATGGCAACCAATATAGCAGAGCAAGAGAAGTAAGGATAGGAAATTCTTCTATATGGGGAAGTATAATAGAGAACATTGTTTCATTGCTTATATAATTAATTATATACTTTTGTATTTCCTATATTACTACTATGTTATGTAACTAAGCCTCTTGGTTAAAGGACTAGCCTTCTACTATTTCCTCCTACTTTATAAGTATCCATAGCATGCAGAATTTGCTATAGGAAATTCCATGGAACTTACTATATGAAGACACTCTCATTATGGCCACGTGACTATTATTTAAGGCATGTGACTTATTACTATGGCTGTAACGAGGGCTCTGGGGGACAAGGCGACCAAGGGGTACGCCGGGGAAGTGGCAAGGGGCAATCGCACATGTAGAAGCGCTACGTGTGTGATCTAGGGAAAGGCTAGGATAAGACACACGTAGGAACACTACGTGTATGACTAGGGGAAGACTGAGACGGGGGGCAAGGGCAAGAGGCAAGAGAGGCAGAGGGCAAGGGGCACGAGACACGCGGAGGCAGTTGCCGCATGTGTCAAGGGAGGCAGCTGTACTACAGAGTTGTATGTTCGAGACAAGGATGTGCACAAGGGAGGTGCACAAGCGCTGGGGGAAGCAAGGTCCTGTATTGGGTATACAAGACGTTGGATGGGGATCCAACGAGAGGGCGGAGAAACGAAGATATATATACATGATTCCAGGCCAAGGCCGTGAAAGGAATAACCTTCCCGAGATTCCTATCTCGGAAGCTAAGATAACAATCACCCATCGACGACACCCGAACAAGCCTGTTCGAGTGTCAGAACAGCACGACACCCGAACAAGCCTGTTCGAGTGTCAAATCAAGACGAAGGACACGGTTGTGACACTATTCCCCCTTTAGACTGGAGCTCTAGTGATGGAGGCCTGGGCACAGCAACCGGCAAAATTAACACAGGAAACAACAACAAGTACAAGAACGAGAACCCCAACTCCAAACAACAAAGACCCACCACATGTATCGCAGATGACAACAGAGACAACAATAACAAGAACAAGGACAGGAACCCCAACTCAGACATAGGGAGATCACTCAACCGGACGGGGCTTCCTCGAGTATCGCTGATGGAACAGGGAGACCAGATCCTGAGCATTTTCCAGGTCCTCAGCGGGTTGCCAGGTAGCCTCCTCGTCCCCTACCCATTTAACCTTGTACTGCAGATGCCCATACCTCTTTCGAGAGTCCAGCACTTCCTCCACCTCCCATTCTTCTTCACCTTCGATAACCACTGGAGGGGGTGGGGGATGTTTCTGCCCTGGGAGGGGATCGTCAGCCGCTGGCTCAATTTCCGATACGTGTACAACCGGGTGGCGTTTGATGTCCTTGGGGAACCTCAGTTGATAGGCATGAGTGCCCACAGCGGCCACCACCTCGAATGGACCCAGGAACTTATGATCGAGCTTGCGAGATGGCCGTTCCGTCCAGAAGTGCCTGCTGGAGAGCCACACCTTATCTCCTGGCTGATACTTGGGGGCTGGCAACCATGATCCATTGGCATATTCGGCTTGCCTGGCTTGCGCATATCCCAGCTCGGCTTTCAGGGTAGAGTGAAGTTCAGAAATCTGCGTGGCGAACTCCTTAGCTGGGGCATTCTCCCTAGCCTTGCGCAGAGGTGCCAGGGAGTCTACGAACCGAGGGTGCCAGCCATAATTGGCCAGGAATGGGGAGGTCTTCAGGGTCTCTGAGAAGTGGTTGTTGGCGGAGAATTCATAGGTGGCCAGCAATGAAACCCAGTTATTCTGCTGGTAATTGATGTACGCCCTCAGATATTGCTCCATGATAGCGTTCATACGTTCTGACTGGCCATCAGTCTGAGGGTGGTATGCCGTAGATAGGTGTACTTCGATACCCAACAGCTCACAGAATGTTTTCCAGAAGTCGGCGACAAACTGAGGGCCACGGTCTGAGACAATCGATGCTGGGAGGCCATGGTAACGGAAAACATTATCCAGGTAGAGGGATACCAATTCGGGGGCCGAGCAGGTGTTTCGACAGGGTATCACATACCTCATTTTCGTTAACTGATCCACTACCATCAAGATGGCGTTGAATCCCGAGTCTTCCGGCAATCCGGTGACGAAGTCCATAGTCAGGTATTGCCAGGGTTGTTCTGGGACTTCCAGGAGCTTCAGGGTACCATAAGGAGCGTGACGGGTGGGTTTGGCACGCTTGCAGACATGGCAATTCCGTATGTACCACTCCACTTCCTTCCATTGGTCAATCCACGTATATTGCCTGGACAGCAACTTTAACGTATTAGCCACTCCAGGGTGACCCGCTGCCAGTGTGTCGTGGTGTTCCTTGATCAATCACAGGCATAGCTCATCGTCTGCAGGCACGTAGAGGCGGTCCAGGTGATAGAGAAGGCCGTCCTGAGTCGTACACTCAGCTAGGGAAATCTTGGTGTGGCGGCGCTGGCCAGAATCCACTGCGGCGATAATGCCTTTGGCCAGTGGGTCCTCCACGTATGCCCTTTTTACCTGTTGTCGGAGATCACTTCCAGCATCTGCATCATCCTCGACATCCACGATCTCAGCTTCAGCCTCAGCCTCAGCCAGAACATTGGCGGCCAGGTCAAAATTTTCCGGCTTCAGTACCACCTGGTTCTGGTATTTTAGCCTTTCATCCCCCCCCTTAGGGAGATCTCCTGATCTCCTGGTCAGTGCGTCTGGTTTACCCCCAGCTTTTCCAGGCCGATACTTGATCTTAAAGTTGAATTGAGATAAGAACTCCGACCACCTAGCCTGCCGTCGGTTCAGCAGCTTAGTGGTGGTGAAGTACTCAAGATTCTTATGATCGGATAGCACCTCGATGATCCCCTTGGCTGACTCCAGGTGAGGCCTCCATTCCTCAAAAGCTTGGACAATGGCCATTAATTCCTTATCATAGATCTTGTAATTACACTCTGCTGGGGAGTGCTTTTTAGAGAAATAGGCCACTGGGTGGAGGACTCCATTGACATACTGGGACAGGATTCCGGCGGAGACATAGTCAGAGGCATCCATTTCCACGATACACTCGCTATCGGGATCAAAGTGAGCTAGTATGGGAGCTGAGCAGAAGGCTTCCTTGAGATTCTGGAAGGGGGATTGGGCTTCTGGACTCTAGTGGAATCGCCAGTCCTTTTTGGTCAGGGCTGTGAGGGGGGCCACGATCTTGGAATATCCTAGAATGAACTGTCGGTAAAAGTTGGCGAATCCCAGGAAGGCCTGGACATCCTTGAGATTTGTTGGGATTTCCCATTCCTGAACGGCGGTGACCTTGGCAGGGTCCATTCTAATACCTTCCGTGGTAATAATCAACCCTAGATACTTAACCTCCTGCATATGGAACTCGCATTTCTCGGGCTTGAGGTACAACCCAGCTTGCTCCAGCTTCTCCAATACCTGCCAGACATAGATTTTGTGCTCTGCTAGGGTATCCGAATAGATTAGGATATCGTCTAAGTAAGCCATACAGAACACATCTAGGAAGTCTCGTAGGGTGTCGTTAATAAAGTGTTGAAAAGAGGCCGGGGCGTTGGTTAATCCGAAGGGCATGATGTTGTACTCGAAGTGGCCGTACCAGGTGCGGAAGGCCGTTTTCCACTCTTCACCTTCAGCTATTCGGACCAGGTTATAGGCTCCCCTCAAATCCAGTTTAGTGAACCATTTTGCCTTGGAGAGCCTGGCTAATGTTTTCTGGATCAGAGGTAGGGGATACCTGTTCTTGACCATTATCTCGTTCAGGCCACGATAGTCCACACACAACCGGAAGCTCTTGTTAAGGTTTTCTTCCAGGTACTTCTTCAAGGCCTCCAATTCCGCTCGGGACATTCCATAGACAGGGCCATAAGGGGGAGTTTTTCCTTCGATCAGTGGGATTGTGTAGTCGTATGGTCGGTGGGGGGCAAGCTTTTCCGCAACCTTTTCCGAGAATAGGTCAATAAACTCGTGGTATTCATCTGGGACCATGGACTTCCATTCTTCTTTGGACCTTGTCTTGTTGATTTCCAGGTTTATATCATGTATAGAGAGGGCATGTGCCTTCAGCTTGTGCCTCCTGGTGAGGTAAGCGAAAGCCCCTGCACCAATAAAGCTAACACTCAGGGGTTTTGGGGAAACAGGGGGAACAGGAACAGAAGCAGGAGGGTTGTCAACGTTGATATATGTGGTCTGGTGTACTACCTGGGCAGGGTCCTCTACCGGGGGGGGTAGTGCACATAACCCTTTAACGGCAGTTCGTAGAGCACTACAGTGCCTCTTGCAATACACACTATTGAAAGTCAAGGTGTAAGAGCCAAAGTTAACGGAGACATCATGCATTCGGAGCCAAGGAATCCCCAGAACAATAGGGTATTTGAGCTTGGTCACAAACATCGGTAAACTCTCCGAATGGTCCCCAATGGCGCTGGGCAGGCAAGCAAGATCGGTAATAGCCCCAGAAGAGATTGGACGGCCATCAATAACATCAAGACGGCCGGGGGTCTTGAGTTTGGCTGTTGGTATCGAATTTTTACTGACAAAGGTCTGATCAATGAAGGCCATTCCCGAAGCACCACAATCTATAAGAGCTGATATTACCACTGTTTTACCATTGAATTCAATAGTTATTGGTACTACAAAGTGCTCGCCAAACAAGTGAGATTCATCAACAGACATAGATACAGGAACAGAGAAAAACGACAAAGACAAATGACCTAGTGCAGGTCCCTTGCTAGTGTCAGTGACTATGCAAGGGACAGGGCTTTTCCCGACTCATCCACCTCTTTAATCCTGGTTTCGGAGATGGCGTGGGCGGCCATCGAGCGGTTTTTGTGGAGGGGACATGCCACGATAAAATGGTCCCCCTTTCCGCATGCAATGCACAAACCCTAAGTGCAGCGACGGTCCCTTTCCTCCTGGGTAAGACGAGGTCTACCTGCTAACAGGTCCATGGGGGCAGCCCCACCCGCTACCAGGGATGGGGCTGCCCGCTACCAGGGAGGGGTGTGCAGGCTTGTTGACCGGTGTGGGTTGTTGTTGGGTGCGTGCTATCAAGAAGGGGGTACGGGGAGTCGAGGTCGGGAGTGTCTTTTGGGAGGCTCTTAGTGCCGCTGTCTGCTGTTCCACCCAGCTAGCTTGCTCAATAAGTTCCTTCAGGGTCTTGGTCGGTGGGCAGTAGACCAGAGCCTTTTTCAGCTCGAAGGTAAGCCCGTCTTTGAACTGGTCGAGATTGGCTTCGTCATTCCAATTGAGCTCTGCTGCCAGCCTGTAGAACTCGGCGACATAGGTTAACAGTTCATTGTGTTTTTGCTTGAGGTCACGCAGGGCCCTGCTGGCGGTTTCTTTAGGATCCGGGTCCCCGAAGGCTCGGTCTAAGATTGCCATTAGTGCCGGGATGTCTACTAGATCAATCCCCGTTGCCTTGACGAAGGGCTGTACCTGGTCCATGGCCTTACCCTCCAGGAGGTCATAGACGTATGAGAGCTGGTGGTGGACAGTGGGGAACTTCGCCGAGTCCCCAGAGAGTTTTATTTGTACAGAGTTCTTCCATGCTCGTAACCGGCCCCGGTCCCCATTAAACTTGGGCGGGGTTGGTAGGTCTTGTGTTTTCTGGTTCCTTGGACCGTCGGCTAGGTCCAAGGCACGAGTCTGTCTCCGGATGGTTATCCTGTCCTCTGCTGCATCTTCTCGAAGGAGGGTTATTTCGTCTTCGGCTTCTCGGATTCGCTTTTTGGCTTTCTGAAGGTCCGCTCCTTGTTGTTCGCCAATGGCATAAGTCTCTGTGAATATTTCGATCATAGTTCTTCGGTATGCTGATAGTTCTGTCAGGTCTGATGGAATCGGAGTCGCCCTCCAGGCTGTGATACTATCGGCGGGTAGTGGAATGTTCGCGGACATCATACCGGTTGGTCTGAAAGATCCAACGTAGTGTAACGAGGGCTCTGGGGGACAAGGCGACCAAGGGGTACGCCGGGGAAGTGGCAAGGGGCAATCGCACACGTAGGAGCGCTACGTGTGTGATCTGGGGAAAGGCTAGGGTAAGACATACGTAGGAACGCTACGTGTGTGACTAGGGGAAGACTGAGACGGGGGGGTAAGGGCAAGAGGCAAGAGAGGCAGAGAGCAAGGGGCACGAGACATGCGGAGGCAGTTGCCTCGTGTGTCAAGGGAGGCAGCTGTACTGCAGAGTTGTATGTTCGAGACAAGGATGTGTACATGGGAGGTGCACAAGCGCTGGGGGAAGCAAGGTCCTGTATTGGGTATACAAGACGTTGGATGGGGATCCAACGAGAGGGTGAAGAAATGAAGATATATATACATGATTCCAAGCTAAGGCCGTGGAAGGAATAAGCTTCCCG
Source organism: Terfezia claveryi (assembly GCA_015179025.1). Classification (NCBI taxonomy): domain Eukaryota; kingdom Fungi; phylum Ascomycota; class Pezizomycetes; order Pezizales; family Pezizaceae; genus Terfezia; species Terfezia claveryi. Next base: position 43,353 of record WHUX01000139.1, on the reverse strand, counting down.
AGATTCCTATCTCGGAAGCTAAGATAACAATCACCCATCGACGACACCCGAACAAGCCTGTTCAAGTGTCAGAACAGCACGACACCTGAACAAGCCTGTTCGAGTGTCAAATCAAGACGAAGAACACGGTTGTGACAATGGCCACATGACTATTGTTAGGGCGTGTAACTTATTAATATGGCCACATGACCCCTTTTGTACAGCGCACTACCTTCTGGTATGCCACCCTTTATTCTTTTTATTTCTTTAGTTATTATATCTCAGAGAAGTATAAATAGGCCGCCAGATTCCCTCTGGAATCTACAAGAAACAAGAAGCAAGCATATAGCAGCAGCAAGACTATATATTAATCAGATCAAGATTATATAGTTTAGATAGCACAAATCATATAAGATAGATTACACTAGTTAATTACTTTTTCCTTCGGGAATGTCCTACATAGTAATCTCCCTACCCTTCTAAGGTCTTACCTCAGTAGAACTGAAATATACAAATATCCATACCTATAGATATAGATTGTATAAATGGTACTGAATAAATACTGTCTAGTACTATTCATTACAAAATGGTTTTTCAATAACACATATAATGAGCTGAGTGTGAAACATACAGTTAACTAGTTTGTTAAATGCATATCTATGAAAGCAAACCAAAGGTATGTAGAATTTCCATCTTCTCATTTGGTAGAAATTATTAATAGTGCCAATCTTAGTCTTCTACACATCCTTATCTTCATCCATATTTCTGACCAATAAGACAGTAAAGTATTGTTAACTACACTGGCAAGTTGTATTAAAAACAATAATATATAGCTAGGATATATCATCTTTACTACATATTAAGAAAGAGATAATAGGAGTACTCCCATTAGTAAAATGATTTGTTTATTACTTCACCAAATTGACTTTCCGTACTTTCTTTATTCTAACTAGCTTCTAGAAAAATTTCTGCATATTTCTATTCCCTATCTTCTAGCAATATATTACAATATTTGAAGGATAATCAATTCTGAAGCTGTCATTCTCACTGAGCCAGATATTAAAGGAGCTTTAAAATTTGTAAGATTAATTGGTGAGGAGAATAGAGGAATGGACATACTTATAATAGAGAGTCTTCATCTTGTGTAAGGAGGTCTAAATATTATACGGCCCCTTAACTAAGTAGTCGTAATGGTAATGTCTATTTGCATCTACATATTAGTTGCAAATTTCTTAGAAAAACTCAATATCAAATATGCAAACGAATTAATATACCAATGAATCTCTTTTGTCCTATACAAATATAAGACCTGACCTTTGTCAATACTAATTACTTGTAATCTGTTTTCATTCTTTTTTCCTTCATAATAGTCACCTCCATTGCTAACTCTCCTTGCCAAAGTGATTCAGAATATTTTTATTATTGTAGCGAGCTCAAATTATGCTAATATCTGAACAACAAAGTTTATTGATTTGTTCTTAAAGGGTATCAATGTATACCAATTTATCATATCGGAATATATATGACCAGTATTCAATACTAAGTAAATATTCAGTAGATCTTTTAACTATAACTTTTGCGAGACCCCTAATAATATTAGTATAGTACTTATTCGTTAATAGAAGTGATTATTTGGACTTACCATGATTTAGTTATATGCAGTTATATTAATGCCTATTGAATTGGCATATTCTTACTTCATAGGACAAACCCCCTTCTTAACTTTAGAAGCTATCCACAGATCTAATAGAACCTCTGTGGGAAGCGGGATTTCTTTTTCCATAGATGATAATATCTAAGATTGAGTATGATAGTTCACTATAATATAGACTTATGGATTTGGTGATCTGCTTTCATTATGTCATTTATTCGATCTCCCACATAAACTACGATCTGCACCAGAATGTAGTTTCATTGACATGCTGATCTACTGCTCTCATTACCGAATACTAGTATGAAATTGTTAAGATCCCTAGCCAGTGGATTCATTGATATATGATATTGATTTCTAGAATAAACCTTGATCTCTAGCTATAAATATGGATTTGTTGATATATTGATCTACTAATTTTTTGAGTTTAACCTTGATTCTTCACTACAATTGTAGATTTGTTGACATGTTGATCTGCTGATTTTTGCACCTACTAGTTTGCTAGTCTTTGCATATTTCAATCTCCAAACAAGCCTCAATCCCCTACTACAAATATGGTTTCGATCTCTTAATAAAGCTCAATTGTGGATTTATTGACATGTTGATTTGCTTATTTTTCCTAACAAATTTCTATCCACACTTACACATAGACCTAAATTGGTCTTACATTTACTATCTTCTTATACATTAATAATACTACATACTTAAAATTGGTATACTTTTTACAACTACAATATTTGTATGGTATGCCACTATTAAAGTACTGTTATGGCTCAGGTAAGGGACCTACACCCCCAGTGGAACCGATACCCTACTATAGCTGCTAACTGTGATAGACTGATCACCCATACAGATGCAGGTAGCACGCCTGGGAATAAAGCGTTAAAGGGATTGGCTATTGAAGTATGTGTCTCTGAGGTTGGCTCTCATACATGTATTCTCTTTGATATGTTTCCATTATATTCTTTTACTTGTTATTTAGATATCATTATTGGTTATACTCGAATTTAGATCCTGTATGTCAGCCTGACTGCAATGCGTTGAAGTTCAGGCTGCCTAATCAATGTATATCAGACTGCAGCGTTCCTATATAGGAAGTGGTTTCCTAGTTAGGCAACGACCTGACGTCAATGCTACTAAGCTATTATAGGAAGTACCATCCAGATCTGATTATTTGTTATCAGATCTAGGCTTCTATATAACTCACCGCTTTTACATAGTTAATACAATAAGACCCAAGCAGTGTTCTAAGTCTCATATAGCTTTACTCTTATCGAGTCTGCAATACACCCGAGTTATTACTACATTTATACTTACACTTATCACCAAATAACCCCTTGTTACCTTTCCACTGACTTGTATATCTGTAGTTACAGCCCACCTGTAACATTACACCACTTGTCTATATACTTCTATAGATATCAACATCTCACAATCTCCTACATCCATGTCGATATTGAGAGGATTACTTGGTGAAGCCTCTGATGAGCCTATGGCTGACACTGATAATGATAGCATTGTCCAGGCACAACAACGAGCTGAACAATTTATCGAGCAATACTATGCTCCCTCATTCCAGATTCTATAGTTTTAGGAACGCTGAGGTACCCCCCGTCAACAAATAGGACTCGGATCAATATCCTCCTCCTCTCCAGAACCTATCATACGATCAGTCGCTCCATCAGTAGCTCCATCTACCAATCCAGGGCCCTCCACTAAGGGCAAGCAACCAGTAGCTTGCCACCAAACTCCCATTGATCCTAGATACGCTGCCATGAAGGCACAAGTTCAACGTTTAGAGGCAGAAAAGCAAGGTGCACTTGCACAGGTACAACAGCTATAACAGACACAGACAGCATATACCGAATTCATTCAGCGAAGTGCAGCAGATATCCAGAACACAGCTAATACTGCTGCCAACAAACATGCACAATTATTGAATGATACACAAAGCGCCCTGTTACAGATCCAGAACCTTATTATTTCTGGACAAGAGAACCAAACAAAGGAGTTTCAGACAATTCACTATAACCTTCATATCTTAAAGGACAAGCTGACTTCTACCATGACCAATATTAGCAAAAGTTTGCTAGTATTGAAGGACAATTTGCTGAGATGAAAGGACAATTCACTAGTATGAGAGGACAATTTACTAGCTTTCAAGATCGACTTGAAAGAGTAGAACGATGAGTACAGGCTCCTCAGCCTATGCATCCTCCAGCAAATACAGTACAAAGACTCGAGCAAGCAGCAGGAGGTATACCACCACCTCCTCTACCACCAGTCAAACAAAGACGACCCAGAGACCCCACTCCTCCACTACCACCTCCAGTAGGACTTGGGATCTTCGAAGATAAGCAGATAGCAGGCAAAGCACTATCCCTGAATAAATTCAAAGGGGATCGAACACACCTTGAAGGCTGGATCCTTCAAATGGATGATTACTTTCTCATCACTCTCACCCGAAATGAAGACCAGAAGCTAGCATATGTTGGGCTATCAATGGATGGAAAAGCATTGGATTGGTGGAAGGCTAACCGAGTTAAGTATCATACTTGGAAGGAGGTTAAGGAAGCCATGGAACAGTATTATGGGGACCACTACCAGGCAGATCGAGCATATCATGACCTAGTGGCATTAAAAAAGACTAGTTCTATCTTAGATTATCTAACGGAGGTAGATAGGCTTAACAATTATGCCAAACTATCTGAGATACAGGTCATCAATATTATAATCTCCAACCTTCCCCATGATCTCCACAAATCAATGGCCCACTACGAGAACCTTCGCACCTTCCCTCACCAATAGAGACAGAAGCTTATCGAAATGGATATTATTTCTACTGAGTTTCAAAGCCGTAACCGTCATGCTCCTCCAACGCAACTAGTATCAAAGAAAAGAACCTTTGAAGAGCGAGTACAACTTCGAGAAGGGAATGCTACAACTGCAAATACTTATTATGAATCAACAACTATGCCAGATGGATCAATCCGTATCCCTTCACAAACCTTCAACAAACGAGCAAAAGAAAGGCAATGTGTATGGTATGGAAGAAGTAGTTATCTATTTAAAGACTGCAGGGAGGACAAATGATTGAAGACTCCTTCTCCTACAAATGCTAGCACTAATAACCGAAACCAAAAGCATACCAACAAGAAAATTCGGACTGATAAAGGACACCTCAAAATCACTGAGTTAGGTTCTGGAGAAGAAGAATCGGGAAAAGAATAAGGAGTATATCACCTACCGTCGGACATACTCCTAGAAACTCTCCCCTTCTGACAGTCCAAATTTTCATTGCTGGGGAAGAGATAGAAGCAGTGGTAGACTGTGGAGCTAATACTCCAGTCGTTGGAAAAAGGTTAGCAATTAAGTTGGGAATTTAAAAAAGAGCCAAGGAAGTTAAGGTTAGGCAGGGAGATGGATCTCGAATTTCTGGAGGAAAATATGTTGTTAATACTAGGTTTGATATATTGGATTCTTCTTCTCGTTTTTTGGGTAAGTTTAGGATGGATGCCGAAGTATTGGATATTGGAAAGAAGGATGTTATTTTGGGTTTATCTTAGTTGACAGAAAATGGATTTTTAGTGGATACTCAGGACAGGTGCCTGAGACAGGTCTCTACAGGTTTGATTATTCCATATTCTGTTAGATGGATTCCTTCTATTTCTGTTCTTGAAGTTGAAGAGCCACTTGAGGATAGCGAGATTGTGCTTATTATTGATGCAAGCGAACGATACTCTCATTACGCACATTGCTTTACCACAGAACAGGCAGCTAGACTCCCTGAACACAAGCCATAGGACTACGAAATCTCTCTCCAAGACCCAACTGCAAAGATACCATTCGGGGCTATCTACAAGACCACATGGGAGGAAGATAAAGCACTCCAGAAGTACCTTGATGAGAACCTTCCTACTACTAAAGTCCGATGTTCACGCTCCTCCGCTGGCGCTCCTATCCTATTTGTTAGAAAGAAAGACGGATCCTTGAGGCTATATGTCGATTACCGAGCCCTTAACCGTCTTATTGTACTAAACAAATACCCACTCCCTCTTATCTCAGAGTTACTTAATAGAACTTGTGGAGGTAAATGGTTTACATGATTAGACCTCAAAAATGGGTACAACCTCATTAGGATTGTACCAGAAGACAAATGGAAGACAGCATTCAGGACGAAAAAGAGACTATTCGAGTATACTGTGATGCTATTTGGGTTGACCAATGCCCCCGCTACATTTCAAGAAATGATGGATATGATCTTCAAGGATATAGAAGGATATATCTGGTACTTGGACGACATACTTATCTATGGAGGTGAGATAGAGGAAGAATATCAACAAATAGTTGAAAAAGTTCTTCAGCAATGCATCCAATATAGGTTAGCCATTAACCTCATGAAGTCCAAGTTCCATGTCCAGGAGACCTCATTCCTTTGTTATATCATCAATAGTCAACATGTCCAAATGGACCCCTCCAAGCTCGAAACTATGTCCAAGTGGCCTATTCCTACCAAGAAGAAAGAGGTTCAAGCATTCCTAGGCTTCGCTAATTACTACCGTCGATTTATTGCCAACTATAGTGCAAAGGCACGCCCCTTAATCGACTTAACGAAAGATGTTCCTTTCAGTTGGGGACATGAGCAACAGCAAGCCTTTGATGACCTCCGAGAACGATTCCTCACTGCTTCCATCCTCACACAGTTTGACAGACAACTCGAGACAATTATAAAGACTGATGCTAGTAATCAAGCTATTGCTGGTATCCTCTCTTAATACCATGTTGTCAATGGAGGAAAGCAGCTTCACCCCGTTGAATACCATACAAAAACCCTCTCCATAGCTCAACGCAACTGGCCTATCCACGATAAAAAGTTGTTTGCAATCGTGGATTGCTTCCGGAAGTGGTGAGATTGGTTGGTTAGCGTTCCAGTAAACGTCTAAACAGACCATCAAGGGCTACAATATTTCAACACCAAACAGAAGCTCAACTCCTGTCAAGCTACCTGGTACCTCCGCATGTCCGAGTTCATCTACAATATTCACTACAGACCCAGTTCCAAGATGGGTAAGCTTGATGGCTTATCTAGACGTTCAGGGGAAGAGAAATCAGGCATGGATTCTAGATTTTTCAAAGATGGACAACTAATGGTACTAGGGGAAGAGGATGAAGAGGAAGCCGAAGATGTTGAAGTAGAAGAAATAGATGTGGCCAGATGGCAGAAGAAGGATGGACTATGGGTGGTACCCCCCGAGTTTAAGTTGGAAGTGTTAAAGCAATACCATGACAGTCAAGTAGCAGGACATTAGGGAAGACATCGTACTCAAGAGCTAGTGTCAAGGAATTTTACATGGGATAAGTGGCAAGAAGATATTGCGAATTATGTGGGAGGATGTACTAAGTGTCAAAAAGCAAAGGCAGATAGGCATAGCAGGCAAACGAAGTTGATACCAATGCCAACTGGAGAAAGACCATTTGAGGAAATAGCTATGGACTTTGTTGGTAAGCTACCAGAGTCAGAAGGCTTTAATGCAATACTCGTTATTACAGACCGGTTTACGAAACTACAACACTACATTCCGGCAAAAACTATATGGACAGCATCCGATGTTGCTGATACTTACATTAACGAGATATGGAGACTTTATAGCCTTCCCCGACATATCACCTCTGACCGTGGTCTACAATTCGCCTCTAGATTCCTCAAAGAGCTTAACCAGAAGCTCAATATATCCCTCCACCTCTCTACTACCTATCACCCTCAGACCGATGGACTTGATGAACGGGCAGTCCAAACACTTAAGTAGTACCTCTGCATCTACTGTCACGATAGGTAAACTCATTGGAAATGATGGCTACCCTTAGCCGAGTTTGCCTATAATACTGCCGCCCACTCTACCTATAAGTACTCCCCGTACGGAAGTTTGTACGGCTTCGACCCTCGCACCATTCACCTTTTAGATGACTATGAATCTCCTCTCCTGCTGCAGAAGAATGGCTAGACCGAATGACAACAGTGCACAACCAAATTCACGATACTCTCAAGCAAATCAATCATAAGAGAAGTGCTATACACCTCGAAAAAGCACGCAGGTTTGCTATTGATGACTGGGTATTAGTTGACCGCCGGAATCTACAGATATGAGCTGGGAACAACCGTTCCCTTACCAGCAAGTGGATAGGGCCCTACAAGGGCATTGAAGCTATTGGTACACACGCATATAGGCTCGAAGTTCCACAAGGCATACGATAGCATAATGTTGTTCAGGTAACCCTTCTAAAACCATTCAAACAATGAGATGAACCACAAGATATAGATGAAGATGAACCAGATATCTTCGAAGTCAAATCCATTGTGAACTCTCGCAAGAATAGAGGAATAGTCAAGTATAGGGTGCGTTGGGAAGGATATATGGAGTTTGAAGACACTTGGGAGACCTTTGACAAGTTGGATAACTGTCTGGAGAAGCTCAGAGAGTATCGAGAGAAGTTTCCCAATAAGCCATGGGATGAAAGAGATATATGAGGCTGGCTCTACATCAGGAAATTTCAATGGATGAAGACATGGTACCTTTTACCCTCCTACTCGTCGCCTTTTCCCTGTGGGTTTTTTGGCGAGAGGTTTGGTTTTTAACAGCTATGACATGTATGTGTAGACACACCGGTCTTGTGGTACCCTTAAATGGGAGTGAAGGTATGTAGCTAGTTGGTTAGTGCCTACCACCAGAAAGTTACCTGAGTTGTTACTAATACTTGTCTTATCTAGGGTCAGAAGGACTTGTATTCAGCTAAGGGCAGCTGCCTCGAAATGGGGAGTAATGTTATGGCTCAGGTAAGGGACCTACACCCCCAGTGGAACCGATACTCTGCTATAGCTACTAACTGTGATGGACTGATCACCCATACAGATGTGGGTAGTACGCCTGGGAATAAAGCGTTAAAGGGATTGGCTATTGAAGTGTGTGTCTCTGAGGTTGGCTCTCATACATGTATTCTCTTCGATATGTTTCCATTATATTCTTATGCTTGTTATTTAGATATCATTATTGGTTATACTCGAATTTAGATCTTGTATGTCAGCCTGACTGCAATGCATTGAAGTTCAGGCTGCCTAATCAATGTATGTCAGACTGCAGCATTCCTAAATAGGAAGTGGTTTTCTAGTTAGGCAACGACCTGATGTCAATGCTACTAAGCTATTATAGGAAGTACCATCCAGATCTGATTATTCATTATCAGATCTAAGCTTCTATATAACTCACCGCTTTTACATAGTTAATACAATAAGACCTAAGCGGTGTTCTAAGTCTCATATAGCTTTACTCTTATCGAGTCCACAATACACCCGAGTTGTTACTGCGTTTATACTTGCACTTATCACCAAATAACCCCTTGTTACCTTTCCGCCGACTTGTATATCCATAGTTACAGCCCGCCTGTAACAAGTACCAAAATCGGTATTGCATTTAGCATAGCAATATACTTTCATTGATACTTAGTGTAACGAGGGCTCAGGGGACAAGGCGACCAAGGGGTACGCCAGGGCAAGGGCAAGACTAGAGTAACACACACGTAGAAACGCTACGTGAGTGACTAGAGGAGAGGCTAGGACGGGGGCAAGGGCGAGGGCGAGAGAGGCAGAGGGCAAGGGGCACAAGACACGCGGAGGCAGTTGCCGCGTGTGTCAGGGGAGGCAGATGCTACAGAGCTATTTGTACGAGACAAGGATGTGCACAAGGGAGGTGCACAAGCACTGGGAGAAGCAAGGTCCTGTATTGGTATACAAGACGTTGGATAGGGATCCAACGAGAGAGCAGAGGGATGAAGATATATATACATGATTCCAGGCCAAGGCCGTGGAAGGAATAAGCTTCCCGAGATTCCTATCTCGGAAGCTAAGATAACAATCACCCATCGACGACACCCGAACAAGCCTGTTCGAGTGTCAAATCAAGACTAAGAACACGGTTGTGACATCAATCAACAATAATAAGAGTCGGACAGAATCCCATCTGACTCTCAAACCCGGCTAGGAAAGGATAGTTGTGACACTATCCCCCCTTTAGGCTCGGAGCCCCAGCGACGCAAGGCAAGGCGAAAAAACAAACAAACAAACAAAACAGGTGAATAACCAATAACCCATAACATAACCCCAACGCTGGAAGTACGTACCAACAATAACTATGACAACAATGACAATAACAACCCTAACAACCAATTCCAGGATGACAAGAACATCATTGGGCAGGGTGGGGTTTTCGGGGGTAACGCTGGTGGAACAGGGTGACCAAGTCCTGTGCGTTTTCTAGATCTTCGGCTGGCTGCCAGGTCGTCTCCTCGTCCCCTAACATTTGACCTTGTACTGAACTCGTCCATAGCGCTTCCTGGAGTCCAGTACCTCCTCAACCTCCCACTCCTCTTCACCTACTATCACCACGGAAGGAGGGGGGGGGTACTCTTGCCCTGGAAGGGGAGCGTCGATGGCTGGCTCGATCTCCGAGACATGAACGACCGGATGGCGCTTGATCTCCCTGGGAAACCTCAGTTGGTAAGCATGAGTGCCCACAGCTGCTAACACCTCGTAGGGACCTAGAAACTTGTGATCCAGCTTACGGGAGGGCCGTTCTGTCCGGAAGTGTCTGCTAGAAAGCCATACCTTGTCTCCAGGCTGGTACCTTGGGGCTGACAACCATGATCCGTTAGCATATTCTGCTTGCCTGGCCTGGGCATACCCTAGCTCAGCCTTCAGGGTACGGTGGAGTTCAGCGATTCCAGCTGCCAATTCCTTAGCCGGGGGATGGGCTTTCTGCAGAGGCGCTAAGGTATCCACGAATCAGGGGTGCCAACCATAATTGGCCAGGAAGGGTGAGGTTTTCGAGGACTCTGAGAACTGGTTGTTGGCGGCGAATTCGCAGGTTGCCAGCAACGAAACCCAGTTGTCCTGCTAGTAATTGACGAAAGCCCTCAGATACTGCTCCATAATGGCATTCATCCTCTCCGATTGGCCGTCCGTCTAGGGGTGGTAAGCTGTTGACAGACGAACTTTGATCCCCAGAAGTTCGCAGAAGGCTTGCCAGAATTCTGAGGTAAACTGGAGGCCACGGTCGGATACGATCGATTCAGGGAGGCCATGGCATCAGAATATATTATTGAGGTAGAGATTGGCTAAATCTGGGGCAGAGCAGGTATCCCGGCAAGGTATAATATGCCTCATTTTCATCAACCGATCCACCACCATCAAGATGGCATTGAACCCCGAATCTTCCGGCAACCCTGTTACGAAGTCCATAGTCAGGTGCAGCCATGGCCGATCAGAGATATCCAGAGGTTTCAGGGTCCCATACAGGGCGTGGCGGACAGGCTTAGTACGCTTGCAAACATGGCAGTTCCGTACGTACCGCTCCACGTCCTTCTATTGGTCAATCCATGTGTATTCCCTGGCCAGAAGCTCTAACGTTTTGGCCACTCCAGGGTGACCTGCAACCAGGCTGTCATGGTGTTCCTTGATCAATCGAAGGCGCAGCTCTCCTTCTGGCACATACAGCCGTTCGAGGTGGTAGAGTAGGCCTTGTTGGACGGTACACTTGGCTAGGGAGATCTTGGGGTGGCGGCGCTGGCCAGAATCCACTGCGGTGATAATTTCCTTGGCCAGGGGGTCGTCCTCATATGCCTGTCTCACTAGTTGTCGGAGGTCAGCCTCAACTTCCGCATCAGCCTCAGCCTCAGCTTCCGCAAGGGTATTGGCCGCCAGGTCGAGATTTTCAGGTTTCAGTACTACCTGATTCTGGTACTTCAGCCTTTCATCCCTCCCTTTAGGGAGATCTCCTGATCTCCTGGTCAGTGTATCCGGCTTACCCCCAGCCTTTCCCGGCCGATACCTTATCTGGAAGTTAAACCGAGAGAGGAATTCCGACCACCTAGCCTGTCGGCGATTTAGCAATTTGGTGGTTGTGAAGTACTCTAGGTTCTTATGGTCAGAGAGGACCTCGATAACCCCCTTTGCCGATTCCAGGTATAGTCTCCATTCCTCGAATGCTCGCACAATGGCCATTAACTCCTTATCATAGATTTCGTAATTACACTCCGCCGGGGAGTGCTTTTTGGAGAAATAGGCCACTAGGTGGAGGACTCCATCGACATACTTGGACAGGATTCTGGTGGAGACATAGTCGGAGGCATCCGTTTCCATGATGCACTCGCTATCAGGGTCAAAATAGGCCAGGATTGGGGCTGAGCAGAAGGCTTCCTTGAGGTTCTGGAAGGCGAATTGGGCTTCTGGATTCCAGTGGAAGGCCCATTTTGTCAGGTGTGAGCCAGCTTCTACCTTCGTTTTCGTCAAGGCCGTCAGGGGTGCCGCGATTCTTGCGTATCCCAGGATAAATCGGCGGTATAAGTTGGCAAATCCTAGGAAGGCCTGCACATCCTTCAAATTGGCTGGGGTTTCCCACTCTTGGATTGCACCAACTTTGGCGGGGTCCATCTTAATACCTTCCGTGGTTATGATCAAGCCCAGGTACTTCACCTCTTGGATGTGAAATTCGCATTTTTCAGGCTTAAGGTACAGCCTAGCCTGCTCCAGCTTCTCCAAGACTTGCCTGACATGGATTTTGTGCTCTGCCAGAGTATCTGAATAGATCAAGATATCATCGAGGTAAGCCGTGCAGAACACATCCAGGAAGTCTCGCAGAGTGTCGTTAATAAAGTGTTGGAAAGAGGCCGGGGCATTGGTCAAGCCGAAGGGCATGACGTTGTACTCGAAGTGGCCGTAACGTGTCCGGAAGGCAGTTTTCCACTCCTCCCCCTCAGCGATCCGTACCAGGTTGTATGCCCCTCTCAAGTCCAATTTGGTGAACCATTTTGCCTTGGAAAGCCTGGCTAATGTCTCCTGAATTAGTGGTAAGGGGTATCTGTTCTTGACCGTTATCTCGTTCAGGCCATGATAATCAACACACAACCGAAGAGAGCCGTCCGACTTCTTCACGAACAGCACTATAACACCCGCTGGGGAGGAGCTGTAGTGAATGAAGCTCTTGTTGAGGTTTTATTCCAGATATTTTTTCAGAGCTTCCAGTTCCACTCGGGACATCCTATAGAGAGGTCCATAAGGGGGGGTCTTTCCTTCCACCAGTGGGATTGTGTGGTCGTATGGTCGATGGGGGGCAAGCTTTTCTGCTGCTTTTTCCGAGAACAGGTCAATGAATTTATGGTATTCCCCCGGAACCATGGATTTCCACTCCTCCTTGGATCTCGTCTTGTTAATCTTTAGGTTCACTTCATGTATGGAGAGAGCGTGTGCCTTCAGCTTGTGCCTCCTGGTGAGGTAAGCAAAAGCCCCTGCTCCGATAAAGCTAACGTTCAGGGGTTTTGGGGTCGCTAGGGGGACAGAGGGGACAGGGGAAACAGGGGGAACAGGGGGAACAGGGGGAACAGGGGAAACCGGGGATACAGGGGAAACAGAGGAATTGACATCGAGGTGCGCAGGCAGGTGCACCACCTGGGTCGGGTAGGTTACCGGGGGTGGCAAGGCACACAGCCCAGTAATGGTGGCCTTCGGATTCCCACAGTGTTTTTTGCAAAACTGGCTGTTGAACTGCAGGGTATAAGAGCCGAAGCTGACTGATACATCGTGCATTCTTAGCTACGGGATTCCGAGTACAATCGGGTATTTGAGCTTAGTCACAAACATCGGGAGGGCTTCGGAGTGATCCCCGACCAGGGCAGGCACGCACGCGATATCGGTGATATCACCGGAGGAGATGAGTCGACCGTCGATGACATCCAAAACACGGGGGGTTTTTAGCTTTGACGTGGGTATGGAGAATTTACTGACAAAGGCCTGGTCAATGAAGGCAATTCCTGAAGCTCCGCAATCTATAAGGGCTGACGTGGTGATTGTTCTATCATTGATATTAAGGGAGATAGATACAACAAAATGCTCGCTGAACAAGCGAGATTCGTCAACAGTGGAAGAAACAGAAAATGCAGATAAAGACAAATGGCCTAGGGCAGATCCCTTGCTAGTGTCAGTAACTAGGCAAGGGACAGGGCTTTTCCCGACTCGTCAAGCTCCTCAATCCTGGGCACTAGGGTATTGGAGATAGCATGGATGGCGAGGGAGCGATTCTTTCGAAGGGGGCAAGCTGCAATGAAGTGGTCGGCCTTCCTACAGGCTATGTATAGCCCATTATTCCAGCGGTGTTCCCTCTCTTCTTGGGTCAGGCGGGGTCTGCCTGATGATTAATCTATGGGGGTGGGCCCTCCTGCCACCAACGATGGGTGTGCTGGTTGATTGGCGGGGGCAGGGGCCTGAGCTGCTTTGGTGGCATGGTGTTGCTGGGGTGGTGGGAGACGTGGTGCTGACCTGAACGGGGGGTGGTTGCGGAGCCGGGACATCCGCTGTTCCACCCGGGAGGCCTGGTCGATCAACTCCTCGAGGGTATCAACCGCGGGGAGGGTAACCATGGCTTGTTGGAGCTCATCACTGAGCCCCTCCTGGAATTGCTCGAACTTAGCCTGGTCATTCCACCTTACCTCTGCGGCCAGCCTCGAGAACTCTGCGATGTAAGTAGATAGCTCTGAGTTGTGCTGTCTCAGTGCCCAGAGCGCTCGACTGGCCGTCCCCACTGCATCAGGATCTCCGAACGCCCGATCCAAGATAATAAACAAGGCTGAGATGTTGTCGAGCTTGATCCCCGTCTCGAGTACATACGGCTGGATTTGATCCGTGGCCTTGCCCTCCAGCAGGGCAAACACATAGGCCAGGCGGTGTTGTTCTGATGAAAACCTAGCTGAATCCCCACTCAGCTTCAAGTTCACTGCATTTTTCCAGGCTCGTAGACGAGCCCTATCCCCATTGAACTTAGGGGGGGTGGGGATACTTTCCGTTTTGGCGGTGGTGGTTGGCGTAGGGATAGCCAGATTCGCTAGGGCGTGGCCGAGGTTTTGTACCGTGGTCCGTTCGGTGGCTAGGGCAAGGTTCATATGGTCAAGATCCATTTGGAGGACCGTGATCTCTTCGTTGGCGGATCTCAGCTTTCGTTCGGCTACGGCCAGGCTGTTGCCAAGTTCGGCCCCGATGGCATCCATGGCCTCGAAGATGTCGATGATTTCTCGATGATAGGCATTCAATTCGTTCGGGCCTGAGGGTATAGGGGAGCTTCTCCAGGTCTGGAACCTGACGGTGGGTGGTGGGAGAGCTGCTCCTGACATGACTGCGTACCAGTTGGTCCAAAGGATCCAACGTAGTGTAACAAGGGCTCAGGGGACAAGGCGACTAAGGGGTACGCCGGGGCAAGGGCAAGACTAGGGTAACACACACATAGGAACGCTACGTGAGTAACTAGAGGAGAGGCTAGGACGGGGGCAAGGGCGAGGGCGAGAGAGGCAGAGGGCAAGGGGCACGAGACACGTGGAGGCAGTTGCCGCGTGTGTCAGGGGAGGCAGATGCTACAGAGTTATTTGTACGAGACAAGGATGTGCACAAGGGAGGTGCACAAGCACTGGGAGAAGCAAGGTCCTGTATTGGTATACAAGATGTTGGATGGGGATCCAACGAGAGGGCGGAGGGACGAAGATATATATACATGATTCCAGGCCAAGGCCGTGGAAGGAATAAGCTTCCCAAGATTCCTATCTCGGAAGCTAAGATAACAATCACCTATCGACGACACCCAAACAAGCCTGTTCGAGTATCAAAACAGCACGACACCCGAACAAGCCTGTTCGAGTGTCAAATCAAGACTAAGAATACGGTTGTGATATCAATCAACAATAACGAGAGTCGGACGGAATCCTGTCTGACTCTCAAACCCAGCTAGGAAAGGACGGTTGTGACACTTAGTAACATGCCCTTAAGTACCTGATCCAAGCTATACATAGTGCCAATATTTAGACTAGGGATATCTCTAATTTTTTAGGCGACCCTTAGCTAGCACTATACTAAAAATACAGTATAACTCCATATTAATTCATAAGTAAGAAGGCTGTCTTATTTACAATTAGGTAGTCAGAGGCTTAAATTTACTGACTTATCTATAATACTAGCTTATATATGAGATACTGCCATATAATATAATTTCTAGAAATATGCTTATAGTGGCATATTATTACAAGTATTTCTATTACAAGAATGAATTCACTATTAGGCCAGATGCTGACCGCCCTCATACAAAATGAGAATAAAAACTCTATAGGCATATTCTTAAATTTTCTATAATATTTTCATAAAACATGAATACTAGCAGGGGAATTTGGGCACTAGCCAGGGTTATTTAGATTTAGTTTCTACCAGGGGGTTATTACCAAATAATAATACAGTA
This sequence comes from Terfezia claveryi, assembly GCA_015179025.1. NCBI lineage: Eukaryota > Fungi > Ascomycota > Pezizomycetes > Pezizales > Pezizaceae > Terfezia > Terfezia claveryi. Next base: position 27,405 of record WHUX01000139.1, on the reverse strand, counting down.
CTGATGTCTGATATCAATTATATGAAGTCTTATAAGGCTTCGTTCAACCATGGCTATATATTACAATCTGCTCAACCTCTGGACATTGCAGAAGTACATAGGGGTGGTTGGGGAGTTGTTTAGGGCGCAACTAGTGGTCGGATGGGATGGTGGGGGTATCCGGTGGTCGGAGGGATGTTGGGGGGTATCCGGTAGTTGGGGTAGATGTTGGGGATGTTCAGGGGTATTTGGATATTTATAGGGGCTACCCAAATGCATATATATCCAATTGACTACACATGTTGATATAAGCATATATTTGCTATAGGCATGGGAGTTGACCGCCCGAAGACATGCTTGTAACGAAGTTCTACTGTAATTGATATCTAGTTACACGATCTCCTCCCAAAGAGTAATCTCAGTATATTGAACAGCCTCTTCTCAGTAATATACAGTCCCTGCTCATCATCACTTCCATCCGCATCCTCCTCATCACCTGAAATCGCAAGTTCGGAACCTTCATATTCTGTGCAGTCTGTTGGCAGGTCGGTTTCATCTTCTGACTCAGGAGTTAGTTGCCAGTTTGAATTCCCTGGTGTATTGATGTCTTCAGACTGGAGTATTCAAAGCCGTTGCATCCTTTCTAGCCTCACGTAACATTGAAGTGTACAATATCTTGTGTCACATCAGGTCCTTCGGAATCCGCCTTTAATAGTGGTGGAATCTGAGTCCGCTTGCCAGATTTCATCATTTCTGTAGTTGCAAAATAAAGGTTGTTCGAGGTTTTTGGCTTGTTGTCTGCGCATTAGGTCCAGCATGAGGTACCAGCGGCATTGTCGTTGGAACAAGTGAGGTTTGTGACCAGTGCAACTGTGTAAAAAACCGGCTGCGTCAGCCACCGTCAAGATCAACACTACTGTCCTATATGAAAAGTTTGCTGTCTATTACACGATTCGGTCCCAGTGTCTATTGAGTTTCTTTCTCACACATATATCTATCTGCGTTGCTTTCTGCGTCGACCTGGCAGATTAACTTTCCGGGTGGCTCCTCATGGTCCCCTTATTGGGACCGAATAGGAGTAATTAGTATTTAAAAAAAAAAAAAAAAACACGCGTCGGATATCTCAGCCAAGCTACTGTATGTAAATGCATGAAATAGTTTAATAACAGACCCAAATGTCGTTTTGTATGGAAGCTGAAAACATTACTCACTAGGACTACCAGCCGGTAATAAAGTCTAAACAAAATACTGTATTATGACTGTATTGGTTCCACCCATTTAATTTTAGATACTTATCAGCAGCCAATTGCCGAGCAAGTATTTGCGTAGGGTACATGCAGCCTCACATGTTCAGTGAAGGACGTCCAGTAATTATACGAATCATAAGCAATAATTCGTTATTATGAAGCACAACTAAGGTGGATTACGTCTCCTGAGCGGCTCATAGAGAATTACCAGTAGATACCGGTATAGAGTGAGGCGAGTAGGTATTGGGACAGGGCGCACAGCAGATCTATTTTCGTTTGGGCCGGCCATCATTATACCTACCTACCGATGTGATGCAAAGTGGGGAATCACGTGCATTTCCCTTCTCCCCAGCTAATCTGCAGATACACTACCTACTACTAGGAGGTACAGTGAACTCTCGATATAAGAATTATTTAAGAATATACTTGATATAAGAATATATTTGATATAAGAATATTCTTATTTTCTCGAGGTTGTTTTACTAAGGTATTCTTATAGCAAGAGTACCTGATTGGGTAGGGGAGTGGATGGTGTAGTTGGGAACCATCCTGGTGAATGCAATTGCGTTCGTAGGTTCGAATCCTGCCTTCCGCCAAGGAGCACGGCTTTGTCCTAAAGAGGTTTCCCCGTGTTTAGTCAGTGAAGTTCATACTGAGACTTGTCCGAATGGGCCTCGGTAGTGGAGGATAGGGGTTAGTCTCGATCAATAGGGGTACGCTCTGAATCCACCCGGGTTTCCGGATGGCTCATCATGGTCCCCTCATTGGGACCGAATATGAGTAAATGGCTGCCAAATACAATGCCGCCAAACACAATACTGCGACACACGATACCCAATACCGCGACACACAATATTGCTACACCTACAATACCACCCCCGAACTAATTTGATATGCCTGCTAGTGGTGCATTGAAAAGTCAGGTTGGACAGAAGAAGAACACAAGGAGATATTTGACTATGCACATGCATACTGCCTTTCTTCACGTCATCCGGGGCGGTTCCTGGTTATCCTGTACCTAGTTCTTCCTCTACCTCATGTTAATTCTCTTTTTTGATGTATACCTTTAGTAGTTACCCTGACATTTAATATAAGAATATATTTGATATAAGAATATTACCCCCCCCACCAAACGATATTCTTATATCGAGAGTTCACTGTACCGGTAATGTATTATTGAAGTGGATTATCTGACCGTATCCGATGGGTAGTTCTGGTTCCGTTTGGAGAGATTCGCTGGTGCGGCGACCACCTGCGTCAAAATTGTCATGCATGTCCCAGCGGCCTTGGGCATAATGCACACTACATGTTGGTATTGATTTGTAGCCTGAGCAGACGCCTCGCCTGGATAATCACGGGGCACAAGCGTAGTGTTACGACTCAGGTAAGAGACCTACCCTCCACCGGGATAACCAATACCCTACTACATTGCTGACTGTGATGGCCTGATTACCCATACAGATGCGGGTAGTGCGTCGGGAGTGCAGACGTTAAAGGGATTGGGTAAAGGAAGTGTGTGTTCTCTGATATTGGATCTCATGCATGTATTCTCTTCAGTGTGTTTCTATGATGTTCTAATATATGACATTCCTATGTTGTTATTCATTGTATTCAAGCTTATCTCCTGTAAGACAGCCTGACTGCAAAGCGTTGTAGTTCGGGCTGCCTAATCAATGTATGTCAGCCTGCAGAGTTCCTAAACAGGAAGCATCTTCCTGTTTTAGGCAGCTACCTGACGTCAGTGCTACTAAGCCATTATAGGAAGTATCGTCAGATCTGATAATAGGTTATCAGATCAACGCTTCTATATAAGCTACCGCTTTTACATAGTTAATACAATAAGACCCAAGCGGTGTTCTAAGTCTCATATAGCTTTACTCTTATCGAGTTCGCATTACACCCAAGTTATAGCTGCGTTTATACTTTACTCCGCTACTATCTATCCGTTCCCCGAAAAGTATTCTCGTAGTTACAGCTCGCCTGTAACATTACACCGCTTGTCTATACACCTCTATAGACACCAACACCCTACAATTCCCTACAACTATGTCGATGTTGAGAGGATTACTTGGTGAAGCCTCTAATGAGCCTATAGCTGACACTGACAATGATAGTGTTGTCCAGGCCCAGCAACGAGCTGAACAATTCATCGAGCAATACTATGCTCCCTCTTCTCAAATTCCACAATTTCAGGAACGCTGGGGCACCCCCCGTCAACAAATAGGACTCGGATCAATATCCTCCTCCTCTCCTGAACCTATTATACAATCAGTTGCCCCATCAGTAGCTCCATCTAATAATCCAGGACCCTCCACTAAGGGCAAGCGACCAGTAACTCGCCACCAGACCCCCGTTGATCCTGGATATGCCGCCATGAAGGCACAAGTTCAGCGTTTAGAGGCAGAAAAGCAAGCTGCACTCGCACAGGTACAACAGCTACAACAGACACAGACAGCACACACCGAGTTCATTCAGCGAAGTGCAGCAGATATCCAGAATACAGCTAATGCTGCTGCCAACAAACATGCACAACTATCGAATGATACGCAAAGTGCACTCACACAAATCCAGAATCTTATTATTTCTGGACAAACAAACCAGACAAAAGAATTCCAGACAATCCACCACAATCTCCGATATCTCAAGGGACAAGCTGACTTCTACAATGATCAATACCAGCAACGGTTTGCTAGTATCGAAGGACAAATCAGTAGTATGAAAGGACAATTCACTAACTTTCAAGACCGACTTGAAAGGGTAGAACGTCGGGTACAGGCTCCTCAGCCTATACACCCTCCAGCAAATATAGCACAAAGACTCGAGCAAGCAGCAGGAGGTATATCACCACCTCCTCCACCACCAGTCGAACAAAGACGACCCAGAGATCCACTCCTCCACTTCCACCTCCAGTAGGACTAGGAATCTTTGAAGATAAGCAGATAGCAGGTAAAGCACCACCCCCGAATAAATTCAAGGGAGAACGAACGCATCTCGAAGGCTGGATCCTTCAAATGGATGATTACTTTCTCATCACTCTCACCCGAAATGAAGACCAGAAGCTAGCATATGTTGGGTTGTCAATGGATGGAAAAGCATTAGATTGGTGGAAGGCTAACCGAGTTAAGTATCATACTTGGAAGGAGGTTAAGGAAGCCATGGAACTATATTATGGGGACCACTACCAGGCAGATCGAGCGTATCATGACCTAGCAGCATTAAAAAAGACTGGTTCTATCTTGGATTATCTAACGGAGGTAGATAGGCTTAACAATTATGCCAAACTATCCGAGATGCAGGTCATCAATATTATAATCTCCAATCTTCCCCATGAGCTCCGCAAATCAATGGCTCACTATGAAAACCTTCGCACCTTCCCACATCAATGGAGACAGAAACTTATCGAGATGGATATCATTAGTACTGAATTCCAGAGCCGAAACCGCCAAACTGCCACTGCCCCATCAATAACTAGGAAGCGCCCCTTAGATATAGGAACACAACTCCGAGGAACAGCTCCTACCTCCTACAATAATACTCGCATCCCCTCTCCAATATATAAAAGTAGAATACAGAAGGACGATGTGTGAAATGTGGGAGAACCGATCATAAGGCAAAAGAGTGTACATATGGGAAGCATGCCTCTGAACCTTATTCCTATAAACCAAAAACTACCACTAGTACAAGCCAGGTGCTTGTACCAGCCAACAAGAAAGCTCGAACAGATAAAGGACAACTTCGGATTACAGAGCTTGGTTCCGAAGGAGAAGAGTCGGGAAACGAGTAAGGAGTACATCACCTACCGTCGGACGTACTCCTAGACATTCACCTCTCCTGACGGTCCGGATTTTTATTGCTGGGGAAGAAGTTGAAGCAGTAGTAGACTGTGGAGCTAGTGCTCCAGTTGTTGGAAAAAGATTAGCAGTCAAGTTGGGAATTTGGAAAAGAGCCAGGGAAGTTAAGGTTAGGCAGGGAGATGGATCTCGAATTTCTGGAGGAAAATATGTGGTTAATACTAAGTTTGATATGTTGGATTCCTCTTCTCGTTTTTTGGGTAAGTTCAAGATGGATGCCGAAATTTTGGATATTGGGAAGAAGGATGTTATCTTGGGCTTGTCTTGGTTGGAAGAAAATGGATTTTCGGTGGATACTCAGGACAGGTGCCTGAGACAGGTCTCTACAGGTTTGATTATCCCGTGTTCCATTAGATGGATTCCTACTGTTTCTGTTCTTGAAGTTGAAGAGCCACTAGAGGATGGCGAGATCGTGCTTATCATTGACGCAAGCGAACGATACTCTCGTTACGCACATTGCTTTACCGCAGAACAGGCAGCTAGACTCCCTGAACACAAGCCATGGGACCATGAAATCCCCCTCCAAGACCCAACCGCAAAGATACCATTCGGGGCTATCTACAAGACCACATGGGAGGAAGACGAAGCCCTTCAGAAGTACCTCGATGAGAACCTTCCCACTACCAAAGTTCGACGCTCACGCTCCTCCGCTGGTGCTCCCATCCTATTTGTTCGAAAGAAAGATGGATCTTTAAGGCTATGTGTCGATTACCGAGCCCTTAATCGTCTCACCATACCAAACAAATACCCACTTCCTCTTATCTCCGAGTTGCTCGATAGAACTCGTGGAGGTAAATGGTTCACACGATTGGACCTCAAAAATGGGTATAACCTCATCAGAATTGCACCAGGAGATGAATGGAAGACAGCATTCAGAACGAAAAAGGGACTATTCGAGTATACCGTGATGCCATTTGGGTTGACCAATGCTCCTGCTACATTTCAAGAGATGATGGATACGATCTTCAAGGATATGGAAGGATGTATCTGGTACTTGGACGACATACTCATCTATGGAGGTGAGACAGAGGAAGAACATCAACAAATAGTCGAAAAAGTTCTTCAGCAATGCATCCAACATGGGTTAGCTGTTAACCTCATGAAGTCTGAGTTCCATGTCCAGGAGACCTTATTCCTCGGTCATATTATTAATGGTCAACATGTCCAAATGGATCCCTCTAAACTCGAAACCATGTCCAAGTGGCCTATTCCTACCAAAAAGAAAGAGGTTCAAGCATTCCTAGGCTTCGCCAACTACTACCGTCGATTCATTGCCAACTACAGTGCAAAGGCACGTCCCTTAATCGACTTAACGAAAGATGTTCCTTTCAGTTGGGGACACGAGCAACAGCAAGCCTTTGATGACCTCCGGGAACGATTCCTCACTGCTCCTATCCTCACACAGTTTGACAGACAACTCGAGACAATCATAGAGACTGATGCTAGCAACCAAGCTATCGCTGGTATCCTCTCTCAGTATCATATTGTCAATGGAGGAAAGCAGCTTCATCCTGTTGAATACCATGCAAAAACCCTCTCCGCAGCTCAACGCAACTGGCCTATTCATGATAAGGAGTTGTTTGCAATTGTGGATTGCTTCCGGAAGTGGCGAGATTGGTTGGTTGGCGTTTCAGTGAACGTCTATACAGACCACCATGGGTTACAATATTTCAACACCAAACAGAAGCTCAACTCCCGTCAAGCTACCTGGTACCTCCGCATGTCTGAGTTCATCTACAATATTCACTACAGACCCGGTTCGAAGATGGGCAAGCCTGATGGCCTGTCTAGACGTTCAGGGGAAGAGAAATCCGGCATGGATGCTAGATTTTTCGAAGATGGACAGCTAATGGTACTTGGAGAAGAGGATGAAGAGGAAGCCGAAGATGTTGAAGTGGAAGGAATAGATGTGGCCAGATGGCAAAAGAAGGATGGACTATGGGTGGTACCTTCCGAGTTTAAGTTGGAAGTGCTAAGACAGCACCATGATAGTCAAGTGGCAGGACATTGGGGAAGACATCGTACTCAAGAGCTAGTGTCAAGGAATTTTACGTGGGATAAGTGGCAGGAAGATATTGCGAATTATGTGGCAGGATGTACCAAGTGTCAAAAAGCAAAGGCAGACAGGCATAGCAGGCAAACGAAGTTGGTACCGATGCCAACTGGAGAACGACCATTTGAGGAAATAGCTATGGACTTCGTTGGTGAGCTACCAGAGTCAGAAGGTTTCAATGCAATACTCGTTATCACGGACCGGTTTACAAAAGTACAACACTATATTCCGGCAAAGACTACATGGACAGCATCCGATGTTGCTGACACCTATATTAACGAAATATGGAGACTCTATGGCCTCCCCCGACATATCACCTCTGACCGTGGTCCACAGTTTGCTTCTAGATTCCTCAAGGAGCTTAACCAAAAGCTCAATATAACCCTCCGCCTCTCCACTGTCTATCACCCTCAGACCGATGGACTTGCTGAACGAGCAGTCCCAACACTTAAGCAGTACCTCCGCATCTACTGTCACGATAGGCAAGCTCGTTGGAAACAATGGCTACCCTTAGCTGAGTTTGCCTATAATACTGCCGCCCACTCTACCCATAAGTACTCCCCTTACCGAAGTCTGTATGGCTTCGACCCTCGCACCATTCACCTTTCAGATGACTATGAATTCTCCTCCCCCGCTGCAGAAGAATGGCTAGACCGAATGACAACTGTACACAACCAAATTCATGATACCCTCAAGCAAATCAATCATAAAAGAAGTGCTATACACCTCGAAAAGGCACGCAGGTTTGCTATTGACGATTGGGTATTGGTTGACCGCCGGAACCTACAGATACGAGCTGGGAACAACCGTTCCCTTACCAGCAAGTGGATAGGGCCCTACAAGGTCATTGAAGCTATTGGTTCACACGCATACAGGCTCGAAGTTCCACAAGGCACACGATGGCATAATGTTGTTCATGTTACCCTCCTAAAGCCATTCAGACGACGAGACGAGCCACAAGATATGGACGAAGATCAACCAGATATCTTCGAAGTCAAATCCATCGTGGACTCCCGCAAGAATAGAGGAATAGTCAAGTATAGGGTGCGTTGGGAAGGATATACGGAGTTTGAAGACACTTGGGAGACCTTTGACAAGTTGGATAACTGCCCAGAGAAGCTCAGAGAGTACCGAGAGAAATTCCCCAATAAGCCACGAGATGAAAGAGACGTCTGAGGTTTGGACCTACGTCCAGTGGTTTATGAGTGAAGACATGGTACCTTTTACCCTCCTACTCGTCGCCTTTTCCCTGTGGGTTTTTTGGCGAGAGGTTTGGTTTTTAACGGCCATGGTATGCATGTGTAGACACACCGGTCTTGTGGTACCCTGTCAGGGAGAGAGGTATCTAATGATGTTTGGTTAGTACCTAGCCACCGCCGTTACCTGAGTCTTTACTAAGTACTTGTTCCAAACCTAGGGTCAGGAGGAACTTGTATTCAGCTGTGGACAGCTGTCTGGAAACGGGGAGTAATGTTACGACTCAGGTAAGAGACCTACCCTCCACCGGGATAACCAATACCCTACTACATTGCTGACTGTGATGGCCTGATCACCCATACAGATGCGGGTAGTGCGTCGGGAGTGCAGACGTTAAAGGGATTGGGTAAAGGAAGTGTGTGTTCTCTGATATTGGATCTCATGCATGTATTCTCTTCAGTGTGTTTCTATGATGTTCTAATATATGACATTCCTATGTTGTTATTCATTGTATTCAAGCTTATCTCCTATAAGACAGCCTGACTGCAAAGCGTTGTAGTTCGGGCTGCCTAATCAATGTATGTCAGCCTGCAGAGTTCCTAAACAGGAAGCGTCTTCCTGTTTTAGGCAGCTACCTGACGTCAGTACTACTAAGCCATTATAGGAAGTGTCGTCAGATCTGATAATAGGTTATCAGATCAACGCTTCTATATAAGCTACCGCTTTTACATATTTAATACAATAAGACCCAAGCGGTGTTCTAAGTCTCATATAGCTTTACTCTTATCGAGTTCGCATTATACCCGAGTTATAGCTGCGTTTATACTTTACTCCGCTACTATCTATCCGTTCCCCGAAAAGTATTCTCGTAGTTACAGCTCGCCTGTAACACGTAGACACTCCTGTAATATAAGTAGAATGTGACAGAGTTGCTTGTGCTGGCTCTCAGTCACGCACTAAGTATCCTGATAGCAAGTCTCGTACAGGAGCAATGCCTCTTGTTCAATATTCATGGTCTAATTCTGGCTCCTCACTAGTAGGTGTTGGCCGAACGTGGGTAGTTTTACCCCCTCTGAGTCTTTAGGTGTTACTCCACTTATATGCTATGCGTAGGAGTTGGATATCTCAGGCGCCCTGTTTACGCAGTGCGCTATGTCTCACCAGAATACCTCTGAGCGGCGAGCTCACCTTGTGTAGCAAGCATATCTTCAGTCATGAGCCTGGGAAAGGGGCGAATATTCCTTAGTTCCCCCACCAACACCAACAGTAAGCCACCTTTTAAAGCTCCTGTATAGGACTTAGTAGGTGTGCTTAGCTACCCCAACCGCGTTGGTAGAGCCGTGTTCATCTCAGGAACCCCTCTGCTAACTTGGCCCTCACTTACAATAACACAAGTACAAAGGAAGTATAAACTATAGGCCATATCCCTTATGGGATTGCAAATAACCTAGTATTAGCGAGAACTGGGTCTGGAGGTGACTACCAGGGCCAGGACCATAGGGGGGTAGCCGCAAAGTGAATGGTGCCATGGCTACGGCTCAAGAGAGGTAAATTAGAGTGAGTCACGGTTATTCACATCTTGCTTCACATCTACATTCACATTATTGTGCACACCCATTTTGCTCACTCAATTTTCATACTGTATGAAAAACGGCTCACATAGTGTGAGCATTTTTCCCAGGCGTATTTATGAACGTAGATGTAAGTAACTATATGTGAGTTATGGTTACTCACATCTTGCTTCACATCGTTGCATACATATTGCTACACATCATAGCGCATACTAATACTCACATAGGAGCCTACACGAGTGTGGCAGGAGGCGGCAAGGCTATACTCACTGTGGTTCATTAGTTAATATGGGCGCCCATAGTAAACTTAATTAAAAGTTTCAACTTTAGTCCAAGTTTAGGTCTAAGTCGCGAGTTTTCGGCCAAGTTAGACCTGCTGAGGCTTAGCCGTGAAACCTTTGAACCGAAGTGAGACTTTCAGGCAAGTTGAGACCTTCAAAAAGGCTATGGAGAATAGTTTGAGACTTTGGGGAGGCCTTAGCGACATCGTGAGACCCTATTAAGGTTTCCTTCTCTACAGAGACCCTATTAAGGTTTCCTTCTCTGCAGAGACCCTATTAAGGTTTCATTTTAAGAGAAGCTACTTGTATCTGTCGTTGTTATCTATCTCGTTATCTGATATTTTCGTCGGGAAGTTTATTTTGCTGTCGGCCTTGGCTCTCCGAGGCCTCCTGTATATATACCTCGATCTCTTGCACTCTCTTTGCCCTGTATCTAAGGTCTTTGTATTAAGTGTATAGTATTTGGTTCTATCATTTACTTTCCTAAGTGCTTCAAATTTATATATATTTTGCTTCTATTCAAGTCTTTTGCTAGGTTTCTGTAGGTTTGATTTTATATTTACATGAGACTTTTTTTTTGCTTCTATTGGAGTCTTTTGCTAGGTTTCCGTAGGGTTAAATTTGAATTTGCTTTGAGACTTATTTTTTGCTTCTATTGGAGTCTTTTGCTAGGTTTCCGTAGAGTTAAATTTAAATTCACACGAGACATTTATATGGCTTCTATTCGAGTCCTTTGCCAGGTTTCCGTGGAGTAAATTTACATGAGATATTACATTGGCTTCTATTCGAGTCCTTTGCCAGGTTTCCGTGCAGTGAATTTACATGAGATTTTGCATTGGCTTCTGTCACGAGCCCTAGCAGTGACTTCACTAGTGAGACCTATGTAAAGTTTCCATAGGATGGAGACCATAATACGCGAAACCTAAACAAAGTTTTGTTCGAAACCTCAAAAGGTTTATCTGAAACCACTAAAAGTTTCCGAGTAGACCTTTGGAGGTTTCCCATACAATTGTTGATGCGAAACCTCTTTTGGTCTCACTCTTGAGACCTGACCAAATGAACCACAGTGTACTGTAGGATTGATGAGCCAAGGGGATGAACTGGGGACTAGGTAGATGTTAGATAGAGAACAGAAGTATATATACAAGAAGGCTCCAGGGGCCAAGACTGATTGGTAAGAGCTGACAATATAGACTTCCGAAGACAATAAGATAATAGATAACGAGAATAACAGATAATAAGAGTCGTGCCACTTCTACTGTGCGGGCTGAATCTGGAGGCGAACTTGTCCCCATTGCTGGAAGGCCGAATTGGCTTGCTGATTGGCTTGCTGAAAGCCCTGTAGATTGGCTTGCTGGAAGCCCTGTTGATTTGCCGGTGAGGCTCGACGGTTGTACTGTGTAGTCTGGTTGCACGTACTGTGTGTTTTGTTGTTGGCCAAATTGGGCTTGGAATGCTGACGCTGCAGTAGCTGTTGTTGGGCAGCCTTCACCTTATAAGCTTACGGCAATCAGCGATATCGTGCCCTTCGAAGCCACAGAACTGGCATTGCTTTTTCTTATTATTACCGTCCTGCTTGTAGTATCTCTGATAGGTGGCAGGGCTCCGAACCCAGTCAAGGAAAAAGCACAGTGGTATAAGCTCTTGATAGTTCTTTCTTTAGCTCAGGATGCCGCCGAAAGTTCTCTGCTGATAGCTGTAACAAACCCTTCGGTAGAGTGATTGCACTGAAGTTGATTGATACAATGCGCCAACAACTGCTTTCTCGGATTCCGGTAGATTGCTGGCGAAATACCTAGGGTACCAATCTTCAAAATACGTTGCAGTCCCCACCTTACCTCTGGATTATTTAATTCCATGTGCTCCGCTTCAGCCAAATTGATACAACCACTACCTGCAGTTCAGGGATATATTTCTTCCCTTGCCGGCAGATACAAGGAACTCCGATTGTTATACGGAACCCCGATTGTTATACGGTATCTGGCGCTGGTTTTCGTCGATTTAACAACTATCTCTATACCCGAAAGCTGTTGATCCGGAAGTCTATATAACGAAGACCTCATAGTTGAGGAACAGCTGCTTGCGCATTTCAATAAAGTAGCTACGGAGGGAGATTCGCCTCTAGTGATTGCGGGTGTTCAGTATGATGACTGCTTTCTTTCCTATTTTCATGTCTTTTCTATTTCTATGTCTTTTTTATATACGTGTCTTGCCTATTCCCGGTCTTTCTTCTTTCCATGGCTTAGGGAGCCGGCTCGAGACTCCCATTCAGCGTAACGTAAACTGATCCAGTATGACCAACACCAGTATTCAATAGTTATAACTGCAGCCGGTTCGCATTGGGCTCCAGTATTATAAGATAAAAACCCACACAGAAGAAGAAGGGCTTGTCATAGGTTTGTTTCTTGACGGCGTACAGTCTGTATATATGTGTTCAATATGTGATTTTTATTGCTCTGTTTCTAATTTCTCTTAGGTTTTTTTCCGCTGAAGGGCCTTGATGGCCACTCCTCGTAGGCTAAGCTATGTATGCGATTGCTAAAACTTCCCGATACCACGGAACTCAAACCTCCCATAACAGGCAGAAGACTCATAATTGAGGAACAGCTGCTTGCGCATTTGAATCGGTGAGTCCCCACTTGAAGAATCGCGATTTCTCCGTTGCGCAAACCCTGGACCAAAATTATGCCCTGGAACAAGGCTCTACCTCTGATGACCTGCAATGTGATATTATGATGCTAATGGAATATAGTAGAGTGTACAATTTCCCTCTAAATCTTTAGAACCTGAATTCCTTTTCGGCCCATATTGGATGCTCCTCCGCATGATTGTAATGCTCAAAACGTCCGCATCCGTTGGAATCCTGAAATACATGGCGTTTGCTCATTGTGGCTGTTCGAGACCGGGAGACAGAAGCTGGTAATTATAAATATCGGGTAATGTAGACTGCACGACTTCAACTCCAGAATTGCGATATCCAATAAGCCAGGTACATTTACTATGCATACATCGGTGACATGGCATGTAAGGGACTGAAAAGGTATCCAATACTATCCAATAAGCGATCCAATACGGGATTCGGCTGAATACCTGGCTGACTAGTTATTATAAATCCTCTCTCCTAACCCTGTATAAATTCGCAATCGATGTTGTGAGCTTCGACATTCGACCTTGGTCTTTGTATCCACGATACCTTCAAGTGGCAACTATCTTTTGAATTGCCACGAACCAAAAGTCTTTTACTTTTTGCCATTTCTTGTATTTTTATCTTTGCTTATCTCAGAGTACTTACACGTGCGGTCTAATATAGAAGATTCAAGCCATCTAATATAGAAGATGCAAGCCCCACAAGGATTTGAGAAACTCCTTGATAGATATATCGTCACATCTGAAATTCGTAACGCATAGTACCACCCCAATTTCTCGCCTTCGAGGTGAAGTCAACCAGCCATCGTGGATACAGATCCCGTATTAAGTGATAGGAGTAGAAGTTTATGATGATGTTGGTGAAGATGGATCGCTGCAGGTAACGTAATAAACGGATATGTATCGTGCCATGCGGGAGCTAAAGATCGGCAAGTAAGTGTTCGAGAGCTTGTGGTTTGGTCGAAAGTGGGTTGTCCAATACGAATAATAGAGGAAATTTGTCAATGTCATCAAGAAGACCAAAGAGGTTGGTTACATGATCACCCTAAGGGTGTAATATGTGAAGGCTCGTTTTGCTAATTACCTGTGAATTCAAAAGAGGAGAGATATACTGTACATACTAAACATGCGTATTCCAAGGTTGACTACGATATCATAAATTCACTCTGGCTAAGGCTTCAAAAATCTTAAAAGTTTAGTTTAAAAATGCAAATTATCCTGATTAGCTTATTAATAGTCTACATTCAGGCACCTAATATAGTGTATATAGTATAGCAACTTCTCTGGTAGTATAGTGGTTAGTATTCCCGCCTGTCATCAAGACTGAGCGCGGGCGACCGGGGTTCAATTCCCCGCCAGAGAGATTCTTTTTTCACTTTTTGTTAGTCTGATTCTATTTGTTTATTTTTCAATGAAGTTACTTACAATGGACGAATTCGCTAGTCTCGATCGGAATTCGCCCCCTCACAGTAGTACTTACTTAGGTCGGAATGGTTTGCCTTTCTCTCTCGGAGAATACACAACGATGGGTTGGCGGCAGTCAAGTAAGCCAAACACTTGTAACTGCACCAAGAATGTAATAGGTATCAGAGTGGGCAGAGTAACAGAAAAAAGGTCTTCTGCATACAAAGCATAGGTACACGATACGACCAGATGACGTACCTCGAGGAACGATCCCAAAAAAATCACATGATGTGGCCGGGTTGCTGCGTGCAATCTATATACCCTATGCCCGGGTTATGTGTGCATGCGGGAACCGACGTTGGTAATTTAGAGCAATATCGATGCTGGTGCAGATCGCAGATCGCAAATTACGTTTCTCGCTGTTTGTTTACGATGAAGGAACATACATAACACTAGGTTATCTGAATTGTGATAATGTCATACCCTCGTGCAATGAACCCAAGAAATTGCGCAGTCAAAACAGGATCGTCAGTCTTATGTCAAGTGCCCGTCTGCTATTGGCTGATTTGCTTATTTCCATCTCGTACTCAGCCCCACCGCTCGCCCACATCGCCCACATCTCCGCATCGGCCCGCTGCCGCAACTCAGCTGATCAGGCCCTCCACACGTATCAACTAACAGGAAGCGACGCCCCACCCGCCCGCCCCGCTCAAACGCTCATAAATCCGTTCACCCAGGGCATCTAGCGAATTGCATTGAACTATTGATTTATTAATTTATTTTATTGATTGACTGACTGATTGATCAATAGAACTCTCGATTCTACCCTACCCCAGCCCAGCTACACGCATCACGAAGGGACTCTGTATTTCTCAGCGCATCGACAGACAGCATAGAAAGCATCGCCATCGCCAGCGATTTTCCAGAGCTAGGCGCACGTGGCAGAATTTTCGAAGGATCGCGATTGAACCCCATATTTTCACTTTGACCCCTTGAATTCTTCGATTTCTCTAGATTCTCCGCATTCAGCCAGCGACAGCGATATTTCCTTTCTGTTTCACTTTGTGTCTGCTACACCGAGACGTCACCATCGCCACAAAGTCCTGTCAACAACTCACAACAGTTAGCAACAAACAAACAAGCACGCCACTTCCCCCCCACGGTTATTCTCGCTCTTTACCGCGAATTTCAGTATACTCCGAGTCAAGGAGTTAGTATGCCAGATTGTCTCTCGAGCGGTATTATCAATTTCGGATTTTACCCCTGTCCACCACCGCATAGCGACCGTCGTCTCCCATCTCCCTGCTCCCATCAGTCTTTCTCAACGACTAGTTTATTGACTGCGACTACCACAGAGCTTTGGTATTCGCAGAGCTTGTGCTTGCAGCAGGAGATCCATCAAGGCAGAAGATCATCACTCGCCGAGGGAGGCGGAGTTTGCGGTGTCGGCAGAGGAGGGTGAATTTTGGGTTGTTTGGGGCTGGGTATATACATATACCCACCAGCGTACTCTGCAACCGAGCAGCATCACAGCAAGCGATATTGCTTTTTGCGTTCTAGAATTTAACGATTGAGTATTTGTGTTGTAATTGGCGAGCGATTGGCGTTGCTTGGAGTACGGAGTAAGGAATACAAGGAGCGAGCACGGCGTTCATATTCGATCGACTTTCATTAGGCAGTTTGCAGCGGCAGTTTATACCCATAGATACATTTACACGGAGCCAGCACTTAGGCATAGCATTAGTCCGGGTACAGATATCCCAATCCCCCCATGGCGCGGAAAAACAAACACTCGCGGGGCAGCGCCTCGAAGAAGTCTAAAAACACTTCTCGCCCCGGTCACGGATGTGCATCAAACAGCAGCAACAACAACAACGGCAACAACAACGGCAGCGGCAGCAACAAGAACGGAAGCAGCAGTAACAACAACAACGACAACAATAACGACGACAACAACAATGACAACAACAAGAACAACCAGAGAACAGGCACCGTCTCTCCCACTTCGGCTCTTGCTCCCCTGGTCGCTTTGAGACTTATATCGAACAACAGCGGGAAGAGCAGCAACAACAACAACAGCAACGGCAGCGGCCGTAATGATAACAAGACAAGAACTCAGCATGGCGGGAATGAGCCAGCTTCATCTTCTTCCTCCGCCGTGAACACAAACTCTGAAAAGCGCAATAGCCTCACAAGTCATATATCCGCATCATCAGCAACAGCACCAGCAACAGCGTCAGCATCAGCATCAACATCCTCCCTCCAACCACTCACCCCTACCGAACTTGCCCTCGCACATCGAAACCTCGAGATCCTCCAGGTACAATCCACCTCCCCCGCACTCCCCCCCCCCCCCGGCATGCTCGAACGAAATTAATATTCATCCTCTGGTGGCTATAGGACGAATTCACCACTCTCGACGAAGCCCTCATCATATCCATCCACCTCGATTCACCCTCCTCTCTCTCCAAGTCCCGTGCAATCCTCTCGCACCTCAGCGGCGTTACTATTTTAGGCGAAGACGACTCCCCCCTGCCGAGGATGAATTCCCGCCAGAGTCGACCATTGAATACACGCCAACCACGTCTTCGGAGCAGGGTGGGAGTGGGAGCGGGGGTGGGGGATCTAGGTCGGGAGATGCAGACGAGGAGGAGGAGGAGCTGGATATGAGTGATCTAGCAAAGCTCAAGAGGGTTTTTCCGATGGTGAAGAAGTTCACGCTCGTGAGAGCGCTGGAGAAGAGCCCCGCGGGGGCGGAGGGCGCAATGGATGAGTTGCTGAATAGGGTTTTTCTAGATGAGGTCGGGGAGGAGGAGGGAATGTGGAAGGGGGTAGGGAGGGGCGTGGATGGGTTTGGCATGGATGATGATGATAATGGTGAGGGGGGGGGTTTGTTGAGGAGGAAGAACAAAGGCAAGGGAAGGAAAGTGGGTGGTGTGGGGGGGTTGTGGATTGACACCCAGCGGAGGACGGATTTTCAGGAGGGAAATAGTCCCGGGGTTGCAGAGGCGGGATCAAGATGGAATGCCATTCAGAGGGACATCTCCTTCCTATCGGCGGCGATGCATATCGCCCAGCAGACGGTCGCATCGGCATGCCATGCCGCTGGAGGGATATCGCAGAGACGGTGTATCAGTTGGTCGACAGACTCCCTCCGCCACCTCCGCGCGGATACGGGGGAATATTGCTTGACACAGGGGAGGACGGGGGGGATCAGGAGAAGGAGGTGCTGGATTTGCTTTCGGCTTTGTTTCCGGGCGTGGAGCGTGAGGTGGGGGAGGGGCTGTGGAGATTGGTGGTAGGGAGGGAGTGGGCGCAGGGGGTGGTGTCTCCGCTGGCGAGCCCGGTGGGACTTGGACAGGGTCAGTTTCCGAGGGCAGGAGGGTGGAGTGTAACTGGTCGTGGACACGCGCATCCCCCCCGTCCTTCAGCACAACCCCCTCCGCAGGAAGTCGATGAATCCTCCCTCAGCACACTCTTTACCCTCGCCGCGATCTTGCAAGAGTCGCCTCGCTCGCCGTCATCTAGATGTAGACCTCCATCTACTCGCACAATAAACACCCCCCTGGTCCGCAGTCCCAGAAGCCCCCTTGCCACATATGCATCGCGAGCTCGTCCCACACCTTCGCCTCAACAGACAATCACCATCAACTCCCGCATTAGTACCACAACCCCCACAGCTTCATTCTTCACCCCGGCAGACTCAAACACGGATACACTCGCAACACTCACCTCCTCCTTCCAGCACGCCCTGTCCATGCAGTCATCCTACTTCCGCCGCTCCACCGCACGCAACAACCTCTCCGCTGCCTCTGCGTACTACTCTCAACATGCGCAGGACCTGGGGCAGAGACTGCGGGACATGCAGGTCAACAGGGTGCTCGAGTCGGTCAAGTATGGCAGTGAGCGTGCGGAGGTGGATCTGCATGGACTGAAGCTCGTGGAGGGGGTGAGGGTCGCGAAGGAGGTTGTGGAGGGGTTTTTTGAGGGGAGGGGGGTAGTGATAGAGGAATGGTAAGGGTGATTACGGGAAAGGGGAGGCATAGTAAGGATGGGAAGGGGGTGATGGGACCCGCGGTCGTGAAGATGTTGAGGGAGGAAGGGTGGAGGGTGCAGGTTGGCAGTGGGTGGGTGGACGTTAGGGTGAGTTATAGGGGTAGTTGTGTGTTTCTGATGTGTGTGGGGCAGATGTGTGGTGGATCTGATGTTGATGTTATAGATTTGGATCTAGATGTCAGGCTCGGGTATGGTAGGTTAGGTAGTTTTCTGGAATTTTCGGGGGCCTATATAGGATTAAGGTTGGTGGCTGGGTAGACTGATCTGTTGATGGTGATGTAGCTATAGAGGCAACTGCTCAATTATAGCATGGGTCTCTACTTGAGCAATTATCTTCTCGATTGACGTTGGTGCGATTTTGTGTATGTGCATACTAACGTTCGCCGATCTGACCTACCGGTCGATTTTGTCTCTGATATACGCAATGGACCGTGGTCTTTTACAACCTATTTCTGAAAGGATTTCCCTGCGAGGATCATATTTCCCAGTTCGTGCGTGGAATATATATAACATACCAATATCTCTGCCCCTGCAACTGCAATTGCGCCAATATCTGGAAATATACCTTTATTTATTTTATTAGTTTTTTCCGAGTCGGAACCTAAGGCTATCAGACAGTCCCGTTCCCTCATCTCAGAAGACTCGGTAAGCCCAAGGAACAACGAGCTACATGAAGGCCCTATCTCCCGAACCAAACAAAATACCCCTCCCTCCCCACCACGCCCACTGTCCGACCATCACCTCGGTAACAAGATCTTCTTCCCCCACCACGCTGACCTGTCTCCGGCCCTCCCCTGAACACAAAGGAAAGCCCCATCACCCCATCACCGCTCATGCGAAATCTAGGTTCGAGAAGAACGTCTCGACCAGATCCACGATGTACTCTCCCCCAACAAAAAATATGTTGGAATATCTTGTTAGGCAGCGGAAGTGATTCTAGCGGAGCGGAGCGGGTGCGCGAGCACGATGCAAAGCAGATCTGTAATAATATGCCTACTAGAGCGGACGGTAAAACGCAAAGTGGAACAATAGAACTTAAGAGTGAAATAATGCGATAGAGAACGAAGCGAATTGAAGACTTGCTTAAATCAGTGAAAAATACAGGTCCTGAGCGTTGTCTACATACATGGAATTTTAGGGTAAAGACAAAGCGCAGGAATGTGTTATTCAACCAATCAGAAGCGAGAAAATGCAAGGATCGCGGATAGCGGTCGATGGCAACCACAGTGACTCAACTCGTCATACGGAAAATACTTGCGTATGTGCAGACGTTAGGTGCTTGCATGTGTGCGAGTTCAGCTGAATATTGTCTTTGTGGCGATAGGACAGCAGCTCTGCTGGACAGTGTCTTTGCCGGACAACGGTTGGCGCAATAGCTATCCGGGTGTATTGGATGTGTGTTTAACACACTCTCTCAGACAGTACACCCGAGTTGTATGGTAAACTTGGAGTGTTTTGGAGTATCCAATGGCTTGGTGAATACATCAGCAGAATTTTTAGTAGTTTCTATATATTTAAGAGAAAACTTGTTGTTCAGGAGGCATTCTCTAACATAGTAGTAATGTATATCGATGTGTTTTGAATACTATAAGATTATTGTATATTGTAAAAGGTCTATAGTGGAGGTATTTTCATATTTTAAGGTAACTTGGTACTGTATACAATAGGAAAGCAGATTATAATAAGGAAGTAGATTAGTTTTAGCTAAATATATAGAAGTAGGGAAGGGAACAAAACTTTAATTCTAGTGTAGCCTTAATACTAATAGATTCTGAGTAAGCTTTAGTGATATCCCATAGAGTTTAGAAGTAAATAGAAAAGGGAGGTTAAACTTGAGCTATCTATAAAAATCTCCTTACTAGCTCTTCTAATGAATATTATCACAATAGCATACTTAGTTGTCTTTATCATTACCTGTGATAACAGGTAATAGGGTATTGCTTTAGTTCTGTTTGATACTCAGACAGAATTCTACCTAAGTATTGTATTGTTGTTCATTAGTTATCTCCTTGTTATTGCTCTAGGTATTACCTATAATATAAGTGATGAATTATTACCTGTGATACAGATGATAGGTTATTGCTATCCTACTTGACTCCTGAGATAGAATCTCAGAAAGCTTATTTCTTCTGATTGCTCTAGCTCAGAATTATATATATATAGCTCCTATCCCTTATACTATCATTAGATCCCTATCTAATATCTTGTATATATAATACAGGACCTTGCCTCTCTTCTTAAAGATATACTCCCTTTGTACACTCCTTTGCCTTATCTTATCTTGTAAACAACTCTGCAACATAGCTGCCTTCCTTAAATATATATAGCAACTACTTTCAAATGTCTTCTGCCTCTTGCCTTTTGCCCTTACCCCCCTATTTTAGTCTTCCCTTAGTCATATACATAGCATTCTTATGTATATCTTACCCTAGCCCTACCTTTGCCTCTGTATACCCCTTAGTTGCCTTATCTCTAGAGCCTTTATTATACTATATTGGATTCTCTGGACTAACTGGTATACAGTTATATTAAGAGCAGCTCTCATACTACCAATTATTAGGTTCTAGACCTAGAAAAGCTCCCCTATACTCTTAGGTACAAATGAATTTAATACTTATTGTCAAGAGGTTATCAATATCCTTAAGGCTATAGATGCTATCAGGGCCGAACTCAATAATAGCTTGGGTATGGCTTATAACGAGGGCTTCGGGGACAAGGCAACCAAGGGGTATGCCGAGGCAAGGGCAAGACTAGGGTGACACAAACGTAGGAACGCTACGTATGTGACTAGGGGAAAAGGCTAGAACGGGGGCAAGGGCAAGGGCGAGAGAGGCAGAGGGCAAGGGGCACGAGACATACAGAGGCAGTTGCCGTGTGTGTCGGAGGGAGGCAGCTGTGCTGCAGAGTGGTTCATGAGACAAGGGGGGGGTGCACAAAAGAGGTGCACAAGCGCTGGGAGAGGCAAGATCCTGTATTGGATATACAAGACGTTGGATGGGGATCCAACGAGAGGGCGGAGAGAGCAAGCTATATATACAGGCTTCCTTCCTGGCCAAAGTCACCGAAAGGAATAAGGTTCCCAAGACCCCCTATCTCAGAAACAGAGATAACAACGATATTAATCAATAATAACAAGAGTCGGACAAAATCCCGTCTGACTCTCAAACCTGGCTAGGAAAGGACGGTTGTGACACTATCCCCCCTTTAGGCTCGGAGCCTCAGCGACGCAAGGCAAGGCGAAAAAAAAACAAACAAACAAGATAGGCGAATAACCAATAACCCATAACACAACCCCAACGCTGGACAACCTAACAACAACAAAAACAACAATCATAATTCCAACTCCAAATCAACGAAGACAAGACAAAAATATTATTCAGCTGGGCGAGGCTTGAGAGGGTAATGCTGGTGGAATATAGTGACCAGGTCAGGAGCATTTTCTAGATCTTCTGCTGGTTGCCAGGTGGTCTCCTCATCTCCTAACCATTTGACCTTGTACTGAACTCGTCCATAGCGCTTCCTGGAGTCCAGTACCTCCTCAACCTCCTACTCCTCTTCACCTGCAATCACTACAGAAGGAGGGGAGGGGTGCTCTTGCCCTGGAAGAGGATCGTCGGCGGCTGGCTCGATCTTCGAGACATGAACGACCGGATGGCGCTTGATCTCCCTGGAAAACCTCAGTCGGTAAGCATGAGTGCCCATAGCCGCTAACACCTCGTAGGGACCTAGAAACTTATGATCCAGCTTACGGGAGGGCCGTTCTGTCCAGAAGTGTCTGCTAGAAAGCCATACCTTGTCTCCAGGCTGGTACCTTGGGGCTGGCAACCGTAATCCGTTGGCATATTCTGCTTGCCTGGCCTGGGCATACCCTAGCTCAGCCTTCAGGGTATGGTGGAGTTCAGCAATTCCAGCTGCCAATTCCTTAGCCGGGAGATGGGCTTTCTGTAGAGGCGCTAAGGTATCCACGAATCGGGGGTGCCAACCGTAATTGGCCAGGAAGGGAGAGGTTTTCGAGGACTCCAAGAACTGGTTGTTGGCGGCGAATTCGCAGGTCGCCAGTAACGAAACCCAGTTGTCCTGCTGGTAATTGATGAAAGCCCTCAGATACTGCTCTATAATGGCGTTCATCCTCTCCAATTGGCCGTCTGTCTGGGGGTGGTAAGCTGTTGACAGACGAACTTTGATCTCCAAAAGTTCGCAGAAGGCTTGCCAGAATTCTGAGGTAAACTGGGGGCCACAGTTGGATACGATCGATTCAGGGAGGCCATGGTATCGGAATATATTATTGAGGTAGAGATTGGCTAACTTTGGGGCAGAGCAGATATTCCGGCAAGGTATAACATGCCTGATTTTCGTCAAGCAATCCACTACCATCAAGATGGCATTGAACCCCAAATCTTCCAGCAACCCTGTTACGAAGTCCATTGTCAGGTGCAGCCACGGCCGATCAGGGATATCCAGAGGTTTCAGCATCCCATATGGGGCGTGGCAGACAGGCTTAGTATGTTTGCAAATATGGCAGTTCCATATATAGCGCTCTATGTCCTTCTGTTGGTCGATCCATGTGTACTCCCTGGCCAGAAGCTCTAACGTTTTGGCCACTCCAGGGTGACCTGCAACCAGGCTGTCATGGTGTTCCTTGATCAATCGAAGGCGCAGCTCTCCTTCCGGTACATACAGCCGTTCGAGGTGGTAGAAGAGTCCTTCCTGGATGGTACACTCAGCTAGGGAGATCTTGGGGTGGCGGCGCTGGCCAGAATCTACTGCAGCGATAATTTCCTAGGCCAAGGGGTCATCCTTGTATCCCCGTCTCACTAGTTGTCGGAGGTTGGCTTCCATGGCGGCCTCGGCTTCCGCATCAACCTCAGCATCAGCGAGGACATTGGGCGCCAGATCAAGGTTTTCGGGCTTCAATACCACCTGATTTTGGTATTTTAGCCTTTCATCCCTCCCTTTAGAGAGATCTCCTGATCTCCGGGTTAACGCATCGGGCTTGCCACCAGCTTTTCCAGGACCGTACTTGATCTTAAAGTTGAACCAAGAGAGGAATTCCGACCACCTGGCCTGCCATCGGTTGAGCAGCTTGGTGGTGGTAAAGTACTCAAGGTTTTTATGGTCGGAAAGTACTTCGATAATCCCCTTGGCTGACTCTAGATATGGCCTCCATTCCTTGAATGCTCGCATAATGGCCATCAGCTCCTTGTCGTAGATCTCGTAGTTGCACTCAGCTGGGGAATGCTTCTTTGAGAAATAGGCCACTGGGTGGAGGATGCCTTTATCGTTGTTCTGAGAGAGGATTCCTGTGGAGACATAGTCGGAGGCATCGGTTTCGACGACACACTCCTGGTCAGGGTTGAAATGTGCCAGGATTGGCGCTGAGCAGAAGGCTTCCTTGAGGTTCTGGAAGGCAGATTGGGCTTCTGGATTCCAGTCGAAACGCCGGTCTTTTTTGGTTAGGGCGGTGAGGGGGGCTATGATCTTCGAATACCCTAGAATGAACTGCCGGTAAAAGTTAGCGAACCTCAGGAAGGCTTAGATGTCCTTGAGATTTGCTGGGGTTTGCCATTCCTGGATAGCAGTAACCTTGGTGGGGTCCATCCTGATACCTTCTGTAGTGATGATTAACCCCAGATATTTGACCTCCTATACATGAAACTCGCATTTCTCCGGTTTCAGGTATAATCCGGCCTTCTTCAGCTTCTCTAACACCTGCCTCACATGGATTTTGTATTCCGCTAGGGAGTCCAAGTATATGAGGATATCGTCTAGGTAAGCTGTACAGAACACATCGAGGAAGTCCCACAAGGTGTCATTGATGAAGTGCTAGAAGGAGGCAGGGGCATTGGTTAGGTCAAAGGGCATCATATTATACTCAAAATGGCCATATCGTGTTCGGAAGGCAGTTTTCCACTCCTCCCCCTCAGCAATCCGTACTAGGTTGTAAGCCCCTCTTAAATCCAGTTTGGTGAACCATTTGGCCTTAGAGAGCCTAACTAATGTCTCCTGGATTAGGGGTAGGGGGTACCTGTTTTTGACCGTTATCTCGTTTAGGCCCCGGTAATCGACACACAACCGGAGAGAGCCATCCGATTTCTTCACGAAAAGCACTGGGGTACCTGCTGGTAAAGAGCTATGGCGAATGAAGCTCTTGTTGAGGTTTTCCTCCAAGTACTTTTTTAGGGCTTCCAGCTCTACCCGGGACATTCTATAGAGGGGTCCATAAGGCGGGGTCTTGCCCTCTACCAGCGGAATTGTGTGGTCATATGGTCGATGGGGGGCAAGCTTTTCCGCGGCTTTTTCTGAAAATAGGTCAATGAAATCGTGGTATTCATCTGGGACCAGGGATTTCCACTTATCCTTAGACCTTGTCTTGTTAATCTCCAAATTGATCTCATAAATTGAGAGAGTATGCACCTTGAGCTTATGCCTCTTAGTGAGATAAGCGAAGGCCCCTGCTCTGATAAAGTTAATATTCAGGGGTTTCGCGGGGGCTGGGGATATTGGGGAAGCTAGGGGAACAGGGTTGTCAACATTGATGTGTATGGCGGTTTGGTGTACTACCTGGGCAGGGTCCTCTACTGGGGGGGGTAGTGCATATAACCCCTTAACGGCAGTTCGTGGGGCACTGCAGTGCCTCTTGCAATACCCACTATTGGAAGTTAAGGTGTAAGAGCCAAAGTTAACGGAGATGTCATGCATTCGGAGCCAAGGAATGCCCAGAACAATGGGGTATTTGAACTTGGTCACAAACATCGGTAGACTCTCCGAATGGTCCCCAATGGCACTGGGCAGGCAGGCAAGATCGGTAATAGCCCCAGAAGAGATAGGGCGGCCATTAATAACATTGAGAAGGCGGGGGGTCTGGAGTTTGGCAGTTGGTATAGAGTTTTTACTGACGAAGGTCTGATCAATGAAGGCTATCCCCAAAGCACCACAATCTATGAGAGCTGATGTTACCACTGTTTTACCATTGAATTTAACAGTTATTGGTACTACAAAATGCTCGCCAAACAAGCGAGATTCATCAACGGACATAGGTACGGGTAAAAAAAACATAGACAAAGATTAATGACCCTGGGCAGGTCCCTTGCTATTGTCAGTAACTAGGCAAGGGACTCCCCTTTTCCCGACTCTTCACCAACTTCTTCGATCCGTGATTCGGATATGGCGTGGGCGGCCAGGGAGCGGTTCTTGCGGAGGGGACATGCCGCAATGAAGTGGTCTCCCTTGCCGCAGGCAATGCATAGCCTATTATTGCGGCGGCGATCCCTTTCCCCCTGAGTGAGCCGAGGTCTTCCCGAAGATAGTTCCATTGAGGTGGTTCCCCCAGCTACCATGGAAGGGTGTGCTGCCTTAACTAGGTCAGGTTGACTCTGGGGATGGGGTTGCGATGGGTTCTGGGGGTGCTGATTCTGGAGGCGGGGTTGTGATGGGTTCTGGGGGGGATGGATCTGGGCCTGTTGCATCCCCAACCTGGCTGTCCTTTGTTCCACCTGCGAGGCCAGGTCGATGAGCTCCTCAAGAGTTTTGGCTGGAGACAGAATAAGGTGCTTTTTGATCTCAACACTAAGGCCCTCTTCGAACTGTTCCAGTTTTACCTGGTCGTTCCATGGTACCTCTACCGCTAGCTTCGAGAATTCGGCTACATATGTCGAGAGGTCATTGCCTCGTTATCTTAGGGCCTGAAGGGCTGTGGTTGCTGTTCCTGCAGGGTCTGGATCTCCAAACATCTGATCAAGGATAGCGAATAGTGCAGGAACGTCTGCTAGTTTGATACCTGAGTCTTGGACGTATGGTTGGACTTGATCCAAGGCTTTATCCTCCAATAGGCCGTACACGTATGCCAAGCGGTGTTGGACGGTGGGGAACTTTGCAGTGTCACCATTTAGCTTGATATTGATTGAATTTATCTAAGGTTTGAAGCGGGACCTTTCACCCTTGAATTTCAGTAGAGTGGGAAGGTCCTGTATTTTGGGGGCCTGAGGTGCCTGATTCCCAGAGTTTATGGTGTCCAGGGGCCTGGTCAGGGTTTGGACAGTCTTCTTTTCATTAGCCAAGTCCTTCTGGCAGGATGTAAGGTCCTCTGTAAGTATTGTGATTTCGTCTTCGGCTCTGGCCAGTTTCTGTTGAGCATCACGCATGGCTGCTTCTAGTTACAAACCCATGGTGTCCGCAGCGAGGTAAATGTCGATGATGGTGTTGCGATAGTTGTCGAAGTCAGTCTGATTTTTTGGAATTGGCAGTGCTTGCCAGGCTTGGAACCTAGCTCCTGGGAGCGTAGGAGTGGTTTCTTGAGTTGCCATAATGTGGACATAGCAGTTGGTCAGAGCAATCCAACGTAGTGTAACGATGGCTCCGGGGACAAGGCGACCAAGAGGTACGCTGGGGTAAGGGCAAGGCTAGGGTAACACACACGTAGGAATGCTACGTGTGTGACTAGGAGAAAAGGCTAGAATGGGGGCAAGAGCAAGTACGAGAGAGGCAGAGGGCAAGGGGCACGAGACACGTGGAGGCAGTTGCCGCGTGTGTTGGAGGGAGGCAGCTGTGCTACAGAGTGGTTCATGAGACAAGGCGGGGGTGCACAAGGGAGGTGCACAAGCGCTGGGAGAGGCAAGGTCCTGTATTGGATATACAAGACGTTGGATGGGGATCCAATGAGAGGGCGGAGAGAGCAAGCTATATATACAGGCTTCCTTTCTGGCCAAGGCCACTGGAAGGAATAAGGTTCCCGAGACCCCTTATCTCGGGAACAGAGATAACAATGATATCAATCAACAATAACGAGAGTCGGACGGAATCCCGTCTGACTCTCAAACCTGGCTAGGAAACAATGGTTGTGACATGGCTGAACAAAAACTGAGATCTATTAATTAAGAAATTATAGTTCTTTAGACTGACCTTAACTATATGAACCTTACTCTAGCTAATGAATAGACTATGGTCTAAAACTTTAGCTATACTCTAGTGAACCTTATAATACCAACAATAATTGCTATTAGTAGCAACATTAAGAGTAAAAGTATTCTGACTCTCTCCAAATTTAATGGGGACTAGGTTTATCTATAAGTATAGAAAAATACAGTCAACCTTAAGCTCAATAAGAATTCTGCTAGGTTCCAT
>WHUX01000138.1:0-143751 GCA_015179025.1 Terfezia claveryi | reverse complement strand
TTTTCTACTTCTGTTGGTCTAGTCCTGTATCTAGATCATCATCGTCTTTTGGTAATTCTATATCTTCTGGTTGTTGGTCTTTGTCGTCTAGTTCTTTGGCTGACCCAGTCCTCCTTTCTGGTATCTTAGGTGCTCGACCTTTGCCTTTCGATTGATCTTTTGGTGTTCTCAGGAACGCTCCTGGAAGTTCTTTGCTAGGATTGAAAAAATCCTCCGCGGTATATGCTAATTCTTCTAGATGAGTGCCACTCATCATGAATACCATTATTTTTTCCCAGTTATTTATTACCCAATTCGGTTTCCTTAAAAGTGGAACAACAGGTTTCCTTAATTCTTTGCTTAAAAATGCGTTCATATCTAAGTCTTCTTCTTTGAATGGGTAAGGTGTTAGCCATAAGTAGTGTTTTGCAATAGCTTCCATTAAGAGTTGAGTATTATCAGGATGATACTATTGGGCATGTCCCATTAAGTGAGTATATTTCAAAATCTCCTCAACTGTTGGAAGATGTCTGTCCCAAAATTCTTCTGGTACAAGAGGTAAAGCCATACTAAAATATAGTTTGGTTCCTGCTCCACCTGGTTCTCCTAATTCTATATCCATGGGCAGATTTATTTCCCCTTCTGTGTTAGGAAGTATAAATCTGGTCTTTCTGGAAGTTTCTTCTACTAATTTCTTAATATCTTCGGGTAACATAGTTAACCATCTCGACCTCTTAGTCTTCTTACTAAGTTCAGACGCTATTATGTCTGATTTCGTCATTTGTCCACAACCAAATGCAGCTGGTTATACAATATGATCGTCGAGTTACTTTTCTTCTTTGGCACCTTTCTGTGCTGATGGTGTGGTGGCTGATAATTCTTATGATTTCCGTTCGACTGATGGTTCTGTTGGCTCGGTGGCTCACGAGGCTGGTGAGGCTGGATGTCAGGATCTTGATGTTTCTTATGGTCCTGGTTTTTCTTCATCTACTGGTCTAGAATCTATTTCTAGTTCTTCTGACAAGAGTGTCACGTTTTCTGATTGGTATGTTGAGGTAGACGTTGGGGGCGCAGAGGTATTGGTAGAGATGTCTGGGCTTAAGGAAGGTTCTGATGGGGGTAATTCTTTTCTGAAGGAAATGGTTGCAGTGGAGGCAGGGAGTTTTGAGCCTTGGGATTATGACACTTGGTTGTTTAGACCAATTATTCCTGGGACCTGGAGGGCCGGTTTTTCTATGGTGTACTGGATTTATAGGTACAGATGTAATGGCAGTTGCCAGGAGTGCAAGGTGAGTTGTCGATCTTATTGAGAAAAGTGTTGTGAACGAGGGTGGGATTGTTTAATGTGGGATACCACTGCCTGTTAGAGCTCTGCTTAGCTTGCTTCTAAGTGTTTTGTTGATGTTCTGCAGTTGAGAGTCTGATGTCTCGTTTGTTGGATTTTGTTTGCTAGCTAGTTGAATAACGATATCGATTTTATATGTGCACTTGGGTGTCGAATTATATACACTTGCGTGAGTGTAATAAAGGTATCTGAAGGTTGATCAGGCCTTGGATTTAAGAGTAAAGATTAGGTAAGTAAGTTAAAAAAAATGTAATGAATGGTATTAGACAGTATTCATTCGGTACCATTTATACAATCTATATCCGTAGGTACGGACGTTTGTGTATTTCGGTTCTGCTGAGGTAAGACCTCAGAAGGGTAGGGAGATTACTAAGTGGAACATTCCCGGAAAGAACAGAAATTAACTGGTGTAATCTATCTTATATGATTTGTGCTATCTAATGTATATGATCTTGATCTGATCGGAATATAGGCTTGCTTGCTCTGTGTGCTTGCTTGGTTGCTTCTTGTCCTTCTGTAGATTTCAGAGGGAATCCAATGGCCTATTTATACTCCTCTGAGATTTGATGACTAAGGAAATAAATACAATAAAGGGTGGCAAACCAGAAGGTGTTGCACTATTTAAAAGGGGTCATGTGGCCATAGTAATGACTCACACGCCATAAATGATAGTCATGTGGCCATAGTAGTGACTCACACGCCTTTAAACAGAGGTCACGCGGCCATAATGAGGGTGTGCTCATATGCTAAGTTCCATGGAAGTTCCCATGGCAACTTCCGCGTGCTATGGATGCTTATAAAGCAATAGGAGGTAGTTGAAGGCTAGTCCTTTAACTGAGAGCTTTGTTACATAACATAGTAGTAATATAGGAAATACAAAAGTATATAATCAATTATATATGCAATGAGATAACGTTCTCCATTACAATTTGGTTGTACACAGTTATCATTCAGTCTAGTTACTCTTCTGCAGCAGGAGAGGAGAATTCATAGTCATATGAGAGGTGGATGGTACGAGGGTCGAAGCCGTATAGACTTCGGTAGGGGGAGTACTAATGAGTAGAATGGGCAGTAGTATTATAGGCAAACTCAGCTAAAGGTAGCCATCATTTCTAATGAGCTTGTCTATCGTGACAGTAGATGTGACGGTACTGCTTAAGTGTTTGGACAGCTTATTCAGCAAGTCCATTGGTCTAAGGATGGTAGGCAGTAGAGAGGTGGAGGATTATGTTGAGCTTCTGGTTAAGCTCTTTGAGGAATATAGGGGTTAATTGTGGACCACAGTCAGAGGTGATATGTCAGGGAAGGCCATAGAGTCTCTATATCTTGTTAGTATAGGTGTCAGCAATATTGGATGCTGTCTATATAGTCTTTGCTGGAATATAGTATTGTACTTTCTTATACTGGTCTGTGATAATGAGTATAGCATTATGTAACCACTGTAACGAGGGCTCTGGGGGACAAGGCGACCAAGGGGTACGCCGGGGCAAGGGCAAGGCTAGGATAACACACACGTAGGAACACTATGTGTGTGACCAGGGGGAGGCTGAGATGGGAGGCAAGGGCAAGAGGCAAGAGGGGCAGAGGGCAGGGGACACGAGACATGCGGAAGCAGTTGCCACGTGTGTCAAGGGAGGCAGCTGGGCTACAAACACAAGGCGAGGCAAGGCAAGGACAGGAGGTTCGCGGGGTGGGCAGTAGGGCTACAGAGTCGAGGTGAGGCAAGGAGGTGCACAAGGGAGATGCACCAGCGTGGAGAGAAGCAAGGCCCTGTATTAGATATACAAGACATTGGATGGGGATCCAACGAGAGGGCGGAGAGAGCAAGCTATATATACAGGCTTCCTTCCTAGCCAAGGCCACCAGAAGGAATAAGGTTCCCGAGACCCCTTATCTCGGGAACAGAGATAACAACGATATCAATCAACAATAACGAGAGTCAGATGGAATCCCGTCTGACTTTCAAACCCGGCTAGGAAAGGACGGTTGTGACACTATCCCCCCTTTAGGCTCGGAGCCACAGTGACGAAAGACAAGACAAGGCGAAAGGCAAGACAAAAACAAACAAACAAAACAGGCGACTAAAACCAATAACCCATAACACAACTCCAACGCCGGAAGTACGTACCAACAATAATCCCAACAACAACGACAATAACAACAGCGACAAAACAACCCTAATAACCAATTCCAGGACGACAAGAACATCATTGGGCGGGGCGAGGCTTCCGGGGGTAACGCTGGTGAACAGGGTAACCAAGTCCTGTGCATTTCCCAGGTCCTCCGCTGGTTGCCAGGTCGTCTCCTCATCTCCCAGCCATTTGACCTTATATTGCAGGTGCCCATACCTTCTTCGGGAGTCCAGCACTTCCTCTACCTCCCATTCCTCCTGACCTTCGATAACCACGGGGGGAGGTGGAGGGTGTTTCTGGCCGGGGAGAGGGTCGCTAGCAGCAGGCTTGATCTTGGAGACATGGACAACTGGATGTCGTTTGATGTCCGTGGGGAACCTCAGGCGGTAGGCATGAGTGCCCACAGCGGCCAACACCTCAAATGGACCCAGGAACTTGTAGTCGAGCTTGCGGGAGGGCCGTTCTGTTCGGAAGTGCCGGCTGGAGAGCCATACTTTGTCGCCTGGCTGATATCTGGGGGCTGGCAACCGTGAGCCATTGGCATATTCGGCTTGCCTGGCTTGCGCATACCTCAGCTCTGCCTTCAGAGTCGAGTGGAGCTCAGCGATTCCGGCTGCGAATTCCTTGGCTGGGGGTTGGGCTCTCTGCAGGGGAGCTAGGGTGTCCACGAATCGGGGGTGCCAACCGTAATTGGCCAGGAAAGGAGAGGTTTTGGAGGATTCCGAGAACTGGTTGTTCGCGGCGAATTCGCAGGTGGCCAGCAGCGAAACCTAGTTATCCTGCTGGTAGTTGACAAAGGCCCGCAGATATTGCTCCATAATGGCATTCATCCTCTCCGATTGGCCGTCCATCTGGGGGTGATATGCCATTGACAGGCGTACTTTGATCCCCAGAAGTTCGCAGAAGGCTTGCCAGAATTCTGAGGTAAACTGAGGGCCACGGTCGGATACGATCGACTCAGGAAGGCCATGGTATTGCATTGTTGAGGTAGAGATTGGCTAACTCTGGGGCGGAGCAGGTGTCCCGGCAAGGTATAACATGCCTCATTTTCGTCAACTGATCTACCACCATCAAGATAGCATTGAACCCCGAATCTTCTGGCAACCCTGTCACAAAGTCATAGTCAGGTGCAGCCACGGCCGATCAGGGATATCCAGAGGTTTCAGGGTCCCATACGGGGCGTGGCGGACAGGCTTAGCACGCTTGCAAATGTGGCAGTTCCGGACGTACCGCTCCACGTCCTTCTGTTGGTCAATCCATGTGTATTCCCTGGCCAGAAGCTCTAACGTTTTGGCCACTCCAGGGTGACCTGCAACCAGGCTGTCATGGTGTTCCTTGATCAATCGAAGGCACAGCTCTCCTTCCGGCACATACAGCCGTTCGAGGTGGTAGAGGAGGCCTTCCTGGATGGTACACTCAGCTAGTGAGATCTTGGGGTGGCGGCGCTGGCCAGAATCCACTGCGGTGATAATTTCCTTGGTCAGGGGGTCGTCCTCATATGCCTGTCTCACTAGTTGTCAGAGGTCAGCCTCAGCTTCCGCATCAGCCTCAGCCTCAGCTTCTGCAAGAGTATTGGCCGCCAGGGCGAGATTTTCAGGTTTCAGTACCACCTGATTCTGGTACTTCAGCCTTTCATCCCCCCCCTTAGGGAGATCTCCTGATCTCCTAGTCAGTGCGTCTGGCTTCCCACCAGCCTTTCCTGGCCGGTACTTGATTTTGAAGTTGAACCGGGACAGGAATTCCGACCACCTAGCCTGCCGGCATTCAGCAACTTGGTAGTTGTGAAGTATTCCAGGTTCTTGAGGTCAGAAAGGACCTCGATAACCCCCTTCGCTGACTCCAGGTGGGGCCTCCATTCCTCAAATGCTCGCACAATGGCCATTAACTCCTTATCATAGATTTCGTAATTACACTCCGCCGGGAAGTGCTTTTTGGAGAAATAGGCCACTGGGTGGAGGACTCCATCGACATACTGGGACAGGATTCCGGCGGAGACATAGTCGGAGGCGTCCGTTTCCACGATGCACTCGCTATCAGGGTCAAAATGGGCCAGGATTGGGGCTGAGCAGAAGGCTTCCTTGAGGTTCTAGAAGGCGGATTGGGCTTCTGGATTCCAGTGGAAGGCCCTTTTTGTCAGGTGTGAGCCAGCTTCTGCCTTCGTTTTCGTCAAGACCGTCAGGGGTGCCACGATTCTTGAGTATCCCAGGATAAATCGGCATTAGAAGTTGGCAAATCCTAGGAAGGCCTACACATCCTTCAAATTGGCTGGGGTTTCCCACTCTTGGATTGCAGCAACTTTGGCGGGGTCCATCCTAATACCTTCCGTGGTTATGATCAAGCCCAGGTACTTCACCTCTTGGACGTGGAATTCGCATTTTTCAGGCTTAAGGTACAGCCCAGCCTGCTCCAGCTTCTCCAGCACTTGTCGGACGTGGATCTTGTATTCCGCTAGGGTATCCGAGTAGATGAGGATATCGTCCAGGTAGGCGGTGCAGAATACATCCAGAAAGTCCCGCAGAGTATCATTGATAAAGTGCTGAAAGGAGGCGGCAGCGTTGGTTAGGCCGAAGGGCATCACATTGTACTCAAAATGGCCATATCGCATCCAGAAGGCAGTTTTCCACTCCTCCCCCTCAGCAATTCGTACCAAGTTGTAGGCCCCTCTCAGGTCCAATTTGGTGAACCATTTGGCCTTGGATAGCCTGGCTAATGTCTCCTGGATCAGGGGCAAGGGGTACGTGTTTTTTACCATAATCTCATTCAGGCCGCGATAATCCATGCACAACCTAAGGGAGCCATCCGATTTCTTTACAAACAATACGGGTGCACCTGCTGGGGAGGAGCTATAGCGAATGAAGCTCTTGTTGAGGTTTTCCTCCAAGTACTTCTTCAGGGCTTCCAATTCCAGTCGGGACATTCCATAGAGTGAGCCGTAAGGGGGGGTTTTTCCTTCGATTAACGGGATTGTGTGGTCGTTTGGTCGATGGGGGGCAAGCTTTTCTGCGGCTTTTTCCGAGAAGAGGTCGATAAAATCATGGTATTTATCCGGGACCATTGATTTCCACTCCTTCTTAGGTCTCATCTTATTAATCTCTAGGTTAATTTCGCAGATTGACAGGGTATGGGCCTTTAGTTTGTGTAGTTTGGTAAGGTAAGCAAAGGCCCCAGCTTCAATGAAGCTGACATTCAGGGGTTTAGTAGAAGCCGGAGGAACTAGGGGATCAGGAGTAGGAGCAGGGGGTTTGCCAACGTTGACATATGCAGTCTGGTGTACTACCTGGGCGGGGTCCTCTACCATGGGAGGTAAAGCACATAACCCCCTAACGGCAGCCTGCGGGGCACCACAGTGTCTCTTGCAATACCCGCTATTGAAATTCAAGGTATAGGAGCCGAAATTGATGGAGACATCATGCATCCGGAGCCATGGGATCCCCAGAACAATAGGGTATTTTAGCTTGGTCACAAACATCGGGAGGCTCTCCGAATGATCTCCAATGGCACTGGGTAAACATGCAAGGTCGGTGATAGCCCCGGAGGAGATAGGACGGCCATCAATAACATCGAGGAGGCGGAGGGTGTTGAGCTTGGAGGTTGGAATGGAATTTTTACTGACGAAGGCCTGATCAATGAAAGCAATTCCTGAAGCACCAAAATCTATGAGAGCTGATGTGACCACTGTTTTACAATTGAATTTGACAGTTATATGTCAACGAAGTGCTCGCCAAACAGGCGAGACTCATCAACAGACAGAGATGTAGGCAAAGAAAACGCAGACAAAGATAAATGACCTGGGGCAGGTCCCTTGCTAGTGTCAATAACTAGGCAAGGGACTCCCCTTTTCCCGACTCTTCCCCAACTTCTTCGATCCTGGCTTCCGAGATGGCATGAGCGGCTAGGGAGCGGTGTTTTCGGAGGGGACATGCCGCAATAAAGTGGTCCCCTTTTCCACACGCAATGCACAACCCATTATTCCGGCGGCGATCTCTCTCCTCCTGGTTAACCGTGGCCTACCTGCGGATAGGTCCATAGGCGTGGCACCACCTGCCATGAGAGAGGGGTACGCGGGTTTGTTGGCCAAGGCCGGGACTTGGGCAGGCTTGGGGGTTGGTTGCTGTGGTTGGTATTGCTGTGGTTGCTGAGGTGAGCGGGTGGCAGGGCGGAAGGTAAGGCGGTGTCTCAACCTAGCCATCCGTTGTTCCACCCTGGATGCCTGGTCGATTAATTCGTCGAGACTCTTGGTCTCTGGGAGGGTGACCATGGCCTGTTGAAGTTCGTCATTTAGTCCCTCCTGGAACTGCTCGAGCTTTGACTTGTCGTTCCACAATACTTCTGCTGCCAGCCTGGAGAACTCTGCCACATATGTGGATAGATCCGAATTACGTTGTTTCAGGGCTCGGAGGGCTCGGCTAGCCGTGCCCACGGCATCGGGTCCCCAAAAGCCCTGTCTAGAATAGCGAAGAGTACCGGGATGCCGTCCAGCTTAATCCCAGTCTCGGGACAGATGGCTGGATTTGATCTACTGCCTTACCCTCCAGCAGGGCAAAGACATAAGCCAAGCGGTGTTGCTCGGATGGGAATCTGGCTGAGTCCCCATTGAGTTTAAGGTTTACTGAGTTCTTCCAAGCTCGGAGGCGAGCCTATCCCCATTGAATTTGGGGCGGGTTGGAATACTTTCGGTTTTGGCGGTTGGTGCAGAGGGTGGGGTTGCCGACATAGCGGCCATAGCGCAGTTGAGGGTCTGGATCGTGGTTCGCTCGTTGGCCAGAGCGATGGTGGCATTGTCAAGATCGTTTTGGAGTACTGTGATTTCTTCATCGGCGGATCTCAGTTTTCGTTCAGCCACGGCCAAGCTATTGCCGAGTTCGGCCCCAATGGCATCCATGGCCTCGAAGATGTCGATAATCTCTCGACGATAGGCATTCAATTCGTTCGGTCCTGAGGGTATAGGGGAGTTCCTCCAGGTTTGAAACCTAACAGCGGGTGGAGGGGTTCCGGACATGACAGCGTACCAGTTGGTCGAGAAGATCCAACATAGTGTAACGAGGGCTCTGGGGGACAAGGCGACCAAGGGGTACGCCAGGGCAAGGGCAAGGCTAGGATAACACACATGTAGGAACGCTACGTGTGTGACCAGGGGGAGGCTGAGACGTGAGGCAAGGGCAAGAGGCAAGAGGGGCAGAGGGCAGGGGACACGAGACACACGGAAGCAGTTGCCGCGTGTGTCAAGGGAGGTAGCTGGTCTGCAAACACAAGGCGAGGCAAGGCAAGGACAGGAGGTTCGCGGGGTGGGCAGCAGGGCTGCAGAGTCGAGGTGAGGCAAGGAGGTGCACAAGGGAGATGCACCAGCATGGAGAGAAGCAAGGCCCTGTATTGGATATACAAGACGTTGGATGGGGATCCAACGAGAGGGCTGAGAGAGCAAGCTATATATACAGGCTTCCTTCCTAGCCAAGGCCACCAGAAGGAATAAGGTTCCCGAGACCCCTTATTTCGGGAACAGAGATAACAACAATATCAATCAATAATAATGAGAGTCGGACGGAATCCCGTCAGACTCTTAAACCCGGCTAGGAAAGCACGGTTGTAACAACAACCGTCTCTCTTTACCATTATTATTGTTATTGATGTTGTCTAGTACTGGATTGTATTTTGAGAGTCATGCCACTTTTGGCACGACTGTCGAGGGTTCCCTATTTCGGAACTTTATTTTGTTATCGGCCTTGTGCTACCATGTACATATATTTCTTCACTCTCGCACTTACGTTGGATCCCCATCCAACGTCTCGTATACCCAATACAGGACCTTCAAGTTGCTTCTCCTAGTGCTTGTACACCCCTCTTGTGCACATCCTTGTCTTGTACAAACAACTCTGTAGTATAGCTGCCTTCCTTCAACACATGCGGCAACCACTTCCGCATATCTCTTGTCCTTACCTCTTGCCTTCTGAACATCTTGCCCCCCCTGACATCGTCCGTGACATCCGTGACAGTTGTCCATGACAAGCTTCGTTTTCCTAATCCCATATATAGCATTCATACGTGAGTGTTACTCTAGCCCTGCCCTTGCCTTGCCTCTATCCTTTCCCTAGATCATACACGTAGCGCTCTTACATATGCGATTCCCCAATGCCACTGCCCCAGTGTACCTCTTGGTTGCCTTGTCCCTCAGAGCCCAGGTTACACTATGTTAGATCCTTTGGACCAACTAGTACGTAGTTATGTCAGGAGCAGCTCTCTCACCCCCAGCCATCAAGTTCCAGACCTGGAGAAAAGCCTCTATACCCTCAGGCCTAAAACGAATTGAATGCCTATGGTCGAGAAATCATCGACATCTTTGAGGTTATGGATGCCATTAGGGCCGAACTCGGCAACAGCCTAGCCATGGCTGAACGAAAGCTGAGATCCACTGATGAAGAGATCACGGTCCTCCAGACGGATCCCGACCATGTGAACCTTGCTCTTACCAATGAATAGACTATAGTCCAAAACATCAGCCGTGCTTTAGGGAACATCACAATACCAACAGCAGCCAGTAGCAACAAGACTGAAAGCATTCCGACTCCCTACAAGTTCAATGGGAACCGGGTTCGTCTCCAAGCCTGGAAGAATACAGTCAACCTCAAGCTAAATAGGGACTCTGCCAGGTTCCTGTTAGAACAACATCGACTGGCATATGTTTTTGCCTTGCTGGAGGGGAAATCTTGTGACCAGATCTAGCCATACGTCCTTGAAACTGGGATCAAGCTCAACAATACCTCGGCCCTTTTCACAATCCTGGATAGGGCGTTTGGGGACTCCAATGCCATTGGCACTGCTAGTAGGGCCCTCTGAGCCCTGAGGCAGAAAAATACCGATCTGTCCACTGATGTGGTAGAATTCTTGAGACTGGCGGTGGAGGTCTGATGGAACGACCAGGCTAAGTTCGAGCAATTCCAGGAGGGGCTCAGTGATGAGCTCCAACAGGCCATAGTTACCTTCCCCACCATTGATACCCTCTGTAACAACCGTGCTTTCCTAGCCGGGTTTGAGAGTCGGATGGAATTCCATTTGACTCTTGTTATTGTTGATTGATATCATTGTTATCTCTATTCCCGAGATAAGAGGTCTCGGGATCCTTATTCCTTCTGGTGGCCTTGGCCAGGAAGGAAGCCTGTATATATAGCTTACTCTCTCTGCCCTCTCTTTGGATCCCCATCCAATATCTTGTATATCCAATACAGGACCTTGCCTCTTCCAGCGCTTGTACACCTCCCTTGTGCACCCCTTTGTCTCATGAACAGCTCTGCAGTAGAGCTCCCTCCCTCCGACACACGCGGCAACTGCCTCCGCATGTCTCGTGTCCCTTGCCCACCACCTCTCTCGCCCTCGCCCTTGCCCCCGTCCTAGCCTTTTCCCCTAGTCGCATACGTAGGATTCCTACTTGAGTGTCACTATAGCCTTGCCTTTGCCCCGGCGTACCCCTTGGTCACCTTGTCCCCACAGCCATCATTATACTACGTTGGATCTTCTCGACCAACTGGTATGCTGTCATGTCCGGAACCCCTCCACCCGCTATCAAGTTTCAAACTTATAGGAGCTCCCCCATACTCTCAGGCTTGAACGAGTTGAATCCCTACCGTTGAGAAATCATCAACATCTTCGAGGCCATGGATGCCATTGGGGCCGAACTCGGCAACAGCCTGGCCGTGGCTAAATGAAAATTGAGATACGCCGATGAAGAGATCATAGTCCTCCAGACTGATCTCAACCATGTGAACCTTGCCCTAGCCACCGAAAGGACCACAGTCCAAAACCTCAGCCGGGCCCTAGCAAACCTAGCAATACCAACAACAACAGCAGCCAGTAACAATAAGACTGAAAGTATCCCGACTCTCCCCAAGTTCAATGGGGATCAGGTTCGCCTATGAGCCTGAAAAAATGCTGTCAATCTCAAGATGAATGGGGATTCTGCCAGGTTACCATCGGAACAACATCGACTGGCATACGTTTTCGCCTTGCTAGAGGGGAAAGCTTGTGACCAGATCCAGCCATATATCCTCGAAACCGGGATCAAGCTTAATGATATCTCGACTCTTTTCACAATCCTGGATAGGGTGTTGTAGGATTCCGATGCCATTGGCACTGCCAGTAGGGCCTTCCGAGCCCTCAAGCAGAAAAATACTGATCTGTCCACTTATATGGTAGAATTCTTGAGACTGGCAGTGGAGGTCCAATGGAATGACTAGTCCAAACTGGAGCAATTCTAGGAAGGGCTAAATGACGAAATCCAGCAGGCCATAGTCCGCCTCCCGGAAGCTAAAACCCTTGACAAATTGATTGACTAGGCTTCCCGGGTGGAACAGCAGATGTCTCGGCTCCGCAACCACCCCACGTTCAGGCTAGCACCACGTCTCCTACAACTATAGTCTCAGCAACACCATGCTACCAAAATAGCTCAGGCCCTGCTAATAAACTAGCACATCCATCATTGGTAGCAGAAGGGCCTACCCTAATGGACCTATTATCGGGAAGGCCTCGACTAACCTAGGAGGAAAGGGACTGCCGCCACACTAATGGGTTGTCTATTGCATGTGGAAAAGGGGACCACTTTGTTGCAGCATGTCCCCTCCGAAAAAACCGCTCCCTAGCCACTCTTGCCATTTCGGAAGCACAAATCGAAGAGGTTGAAGAGTCGGGAAAAAGAGAGTCCCTTGCCTAGATACTGACACTAGCAAGAGACCTGCTCCAGGTCATTTATTTTTGTCTGCATTTTCTTTGCCTACATCTATGTCTGTTGATGAGTCTCATCTATTTGACGAGCACTTCATTGTACCTATAACTGTCAAGTTCAATGATAAAACAGTGGTTATATCAGCTCTTATAGATTGTGGGGCTTCAGGAATAGCATTCATTGACCAGACCTTTGTCAGTAAAAACTCAATACCAACCTCCAAGGTAAAGACTCCCCGCCTTCTTGATGTTATCGATGGCCGCCCTATCTTTTCTGGGGCGATTACCAACCTTGCGTGCCTGCCTAGTGCCATGGGTGATCACTCGTAAGATCTCCCTATGTTCGTAACCAAGCTAAAGTACCCAAGTGTCCTTGGGATCCCCTGGCTTAGTATGTACGATATATCAGTCAGCTTCAGCTCTTACACCTTGTGATTCAACAGCCCTTATTTCAAAAAATACTGTAGGGATCCAAAAACCACTGTCACTGGGCTGTGCACATTGCCACCCCCAATAATCCACTAGACTCAGGTGGTACTCTCGCCTGTACATATCAATGCCACCATTCCCCTGGTTTCCACTGTGCCCCCGGTTTCCCCTGTTCCCCCAGTGTCCTCTGTGCCCCTAGTTTCCCCTGTCCCCTCTATGCCCCCGAGTCCCCAAAAACCTCTGAATATTAGCTTCATCAGAGCAGGGGCTTTTCCTTACCTCACTAGGAGGCACAAGCTGAATGCTCATGCCCTGTCTATATATGAGGTGAACCTGGAGATCAATAAGATACAGCCTAAAGAGGAGTGAAAGTCCCTAGTTTCGGATGAATACTACGAGTTCATTGATCTGTTCTCGGAAAAGGCCACCAAGAAACTCGTACCCTACCTGTAACGACGGCTCTAGGGACAAGGCGACCAAGGGGTACGCCGGGAAGAAGGCAGAGGCTAGGGTGAGACATACATAGGAACGCTACGTGTGTGACTAGGGGAAGGCTGGGATGGGGGGCAAGGGCAAGAGGCAAGAGGGGCAGAGGGCAAGGGGCACGAGACATGCGGAGGTAGTTGCCGCGTATATTGGAGGGGGGCAGCTATGCTACAGAGCTATTCTCGTGACAAGGCAAGACGAGGGGGTGTACAAGGGAGGTACACCTTCGCGGAGAGACAAGGTCCTGTATTTGGTATACAAGATGTTGGATGGGGATCCAACGAGAGGGCGGAGAGAGCAAGCTATATATACAGGATTCCTTCCTGGCTGGCCAAGGCCACCGGAAGGAATAAGGTTCCCGAGACCCCTTATCTCGGGAACAGAGATAACAACGATATCTATCAACAATAACGAGAGTCAGACGGAATCCCGTCTGACTCTCAAACCCGGCTAGGAAAGGACGATTGTAACACTATCCCCCCTTTAGGCTCGGAGCCCCAGCGACGCAAGGCAAGGCGAAAAAACAAACAAACAAACAAAACAGGCGAATAACCAATAACACATAATACAACCCCAACGCCGGAAGTACGTACCAACAATAACCATGACAACAATGACAATAACAACACTAACAACCAATTCCAGGATGAAAAGAACATTATTGGGTGGGGCGGGGTTTCCGGGGGTAACGTTGGCGAACAGGGTGACCAAGTCCTGTGCATTTTCCAAGTCTTCCCCAAGTTGCCAGGTAGTCTCCTCGTCCTCTAACCACTTGACCTTGTATTGCAGATGACCGTACCTCTTCCTTGAGTCCAATACCTCTTCGACCTCCCACTCCTCTTCACCTTCGATCACCACAGGAGGGGGAGGGGGGTGTTTCTGCCCTGGGAGGGGATCGTCAGCCGCTGGCTCAATTTCCGATACATGTACAACCGGGTGGCGTTTGATGTCCTTGGGGAACCTCAATCGATAGGCATGAGTGCCCACAGCAGCCAACACCTCGAATGGACCCAGGAACTTATGGTCGACCTTGCGAGATGGCCGTTCTGTCCAGAAGTGCGGGCTGGAGAGCCACACCTTATCTCCTGGCTAATACTTGGAGGCTGGCAACCGTGATCCATTAGTATATTCAGCTTGCCTGGCTTGCGCATATCCCAGCTTGGCTTTCAGGGTAGAGTGAAGTTCAGAAATCTACGTGGGGAACTCCTTAGCTGGGGCGTTCTCCCTGACCTTGCGCAGAGGTGCCAGGGAGTCTACAAACCGAGGGTGCCAGCCATAATTGGCCAGGAATGGGGAGGTCTTCAGGGTCTCAGAAAAGTGGTTGTTGGCGGAGAATTCGCAGGTGGCCAGCAATGAAACCCAGTTATTCTACTGGTAATTGATGTACGCCCTCAGATATTGCTCCATGATGGCGTTCATACATTCTGACTGGCCATCAGTCTGAGGGTGGTATGCCGTAGACAGGTGTACTTCAATACCCAATAGCTCACAGAATGTTTTCCAGAAGTCGGCGACGAACTGAGGGCCACGGTCTGAGACAATCGACGCTGAGAGGCCATGGTAATGGAAGACATTATCCAGGTAGAAGGATGCCAATTCGGGGGCCGAGCAGGTGTAATGAACCCTAATCCGAGCTACCAGTAATACGAAGGGCGGGACTTGTGAGGATGTGAGGTACGTTGCGAATAGTTAGGGATCCTGGGATTAAGCGGGAGATAGTAAAGGTTCAAGTACTGGAGAAGAGCAGGATTGACAAGATCGAGTAGGTGTACGTATTCGAAGGTCAGAGGGGACTTGGGCGAGACCAAGGCCGAACGAGTAGGCATAAACAAGGTCAAGACTAGGAACGTGAAAGTCTAAGCTACGCTCGAGAGATAGAAGATCGATATATTATGAACAACTAGGTACAGTAGAGTGAACAAGTTGTTGCGTGAAGAAGAAGAGAGAAGGAAAATAGACAAGAGAAACTGGTTCCTTTTATAGGAATCTAGTATCGTTCAAGACTTATAATTCTCGTTAGAAATCCTAGGTTACAAAGCATAAAGAATGAACTAGAAGATTCGTACGTGAACTAGAAAACCATAGAGTTGCGACAAAATATTCTATTTCTCACGAAATGAATCTACTAGAAGGTTCTAGTAGATTCCCGAATAAGCAAGTACCTAATCTGGACTTCCGGGATGTGGTCGGTTGTCATGCAGGTCAAGGCTGGGGTCGGGGTCCGAGTTACTGGAATTGGAATAGCAACCAAAGGGCCAGCAATAGCACGGTAAACTCGTGCTGAGTCAGGATCATGTTGAGCTGCAAGTATATATAAGTTGGCAAGTGCGTAGGTTGCCAATACAAAACAGGGGCCGGAGGTTCTTGAGACAAGGGTAAGGGTTGGTTCATAATAGTAGGCCCTCCTCTGAGGACGAGCTCCTGCGAGTCGTGGTCGAGTTCTTCATCATCTGGAACGATAAAGGGATTATGACGAGTTCCGAGTCCACTCATTTTGGTAGAGTGCGGGGTCGAGGTTTAGATGGGTACGAAGCGTGGAATTTTTTCACAGCGCTAGGTGCATTCAAAAACAGGTTAGCAGGTTCCCAAGTAAGCTCGTCATATCCTATCCAATGAGCAAGGTATTCAAATGTACGTCCATGAATACGGGATTCAACAATCTCGTCGATTTCCCACTCAGGTTTATCTTCAATAATAATCGGAGGGGGTAGAGTTTGAGTTTGCCCTGGTAAGGAGTCGGTTGATGCAGGTTTGAGGAGAGAGATATGGAAGACGGAGTGAATTTTCATGGAAGTAAGAAGGTCGAGCTTATAAGCATGGGAGGAGATCTTCTGGATGATTCGAAATTTACCAAGCTTTTTAAAATCTAGCTTAGTAGAGGGACGAGTTGTTTTAATGTGTCGGCATAGTAGCCATACTTCATCGCCGATTTCTAGCTTGGGAGGTGGGATTCAAGATTGATTGGTTTGTTCGGAATAAGTTGCTTGGGCCCAAATCATTTCAGATTTAAGGTGGGCATCGAGTTCCGAAAGGCGATCGGCAAAATCCTTGATGACAGAAGGCGCTGGAAGTTTCTTTGCAGGGTTTGGATTAATCTGGTAGCAAGGATTTTCTCCATACATAGCCTGGAATGGCATAATTCCAAGGGTAGCAGACAGGGTATTATTATATGAGAATTCTGCCATCATGATTAATTCGGACCAGTTATCTTGTTGATAGTTGCAGTAGGCACGTAAGTATTGTTCTGCAATTGCATTGATCCTTTCGGTTTGGCCATCTGTTTGGGGGTGGAAAGCAGTAGAAACTTTTTGTTGAATTCCTACTAGAGACATGAGGGAGCGGATGAATTCAGAGACAAATTGGATACCTCGATCGGAAACAATAGAGTCAGGGATTCTGTGGAGAGGGAATATATTGTCAAAGAAAAGCTTGGCAATTTGCTTAGAGTTGACATCTATTGTTGTTGGGATATAGTGAGCCATTTTTGAGAGTTGGTCAACTACTACGAGTAAAGCATCAAATCCATTAGAGGTAGGGAGCCCTGTAACAAGGTCGAGAGAAACAGATGACCATTTTTTAAATGGTACTTGAACGGGTTTTAGAAGACCATGAGGGGCATGGTGGGCAGGTTTAGTTCTGGTACAGGTATCACAATTTCGGAGGTATTGTGCAATAGTTTGGCGCATTTTTGGCTACCAATAATCTCGTGATATAAGTTCATATGTAGCTGCTCGACCAGGGTGTCCTGCAGCGGGGTGATCTTGGCAGTTTCGAAGGATGTGGAGGTGAATTTCGGGGGAGTTAGGAACATAAATAAGATCATTAACCAAGATAAGTCTATCAGAGATTTTACATTCTGATAAAGGGACTAGTACATGTTTCTTGATATTAGTTTCAAGAGCGTGAATTATTTCGAGAGCAAGTTTATCGGTTTTCAAGGTGACTCGAATATCCTCGTTATTGGTGATAGAAGTAGCAGAAAGGGAGAATTTTTCGGGGGGTATTAAAGCTTGCGTAGGACG
The DNA here is from genome assembly GCA_015179025.1 of Terfezia claveryi. Classification (NCBI taxonomy): domain Eukaryota; kingdom Fungi; phylum Ascomycota; class Pezizomycetes; order Pezizales; family Pezizaceae; genus Terfezia; species Terfezia claveryi. The sequence goes on along the minus strand of WHUX01000138.1, from coordinate 126,649 downwards.
GCCACCTTCATCCCCTTCTTCAGGAAGATCTCCAGATCGTCTAGTCAATGCCTCAGCCTTAGCATTCTGGTTTCCTGGTCGAAAAATAATCTTAAAGTCATATTGGGCTAATTCTTGAGCCCATCTAGCTTGTCGGCGAGAGAGGAGTGCCTTAGTTGTAAAGGTCTGGAGGTTATGGTGGTCCGTGATTATCTTGAAAGATCGTGGGAGTTGGTGCAGATATATATGCCATTTTTCAAGAGCTAAAATAATGGCAAGAAGTTCCTTATCACCGATTCCATAGTTACATTCAGCTGGTGACATTTTTTTGAAGATAAATGCAATTGGGTGAAGAATGAGTTTCCCATTCTCTAAATGTTTTTGGGAGAGAATACCCGAAGTAACATAATCTGAGGCATCTGTCTCGATAATAGTTTCTAGGTCTGGATTGAAGTGTCGAAGTATGGGGGCGGAAGTAAAGGCTTGTTTGAGGAGTTCAAAGACTTCCTCACATGATAAATCTTAGAGAAAAGGTATGTCTTTCTGGAGTAGGTTGAAGAGGGGTTGACATAAGTAAGAATACTTATTAATGAACCGTCGGTAAAAGTTAGCGAATCCGAGGAAGCATTGTATGTCCCTAACAGATTTTGGGGTTTCCCAGTTAAGGACTGCATTAACCTTTTTGGGGTCCGTTTCAAGGCCATGTTCGGAGATAATAAAACCGAGAAATGTAGTCTTATTAACAGAGAATTCGCATTTTTCAGGTTTAATGAATAGCCCAGCCTCTTTCAGCTTTTGTAGGACTTTTCGAACTTGTTCTTTGTGTTCTTTCTAAGTTTTCGAGTAGATCAAGACATCATCAATAGAGCAGACACACAACATATCAAGGTATTTTCGTAGAGTGTCATTCATAAACCTTTGGGCAGTTGCAGGTACGTTAGTTAACCCGAAAGGCATAACAAGGAACTCAAATAATCCGTAGCGAGTTCTGAAGGCTGTTTTCCACTCATCACCTTCCTTGATTCGAATTTGATTAAAGCAAGCATGGAGGTCAAGTCGAGTAAAATATTTACAACCTCGAATTTGGTTCAGAGTTTCTTCGATTCTGGGTAGAGGGTTACGATCTTTGATCGTAATATCATTCAAAGCACGGTAGTCGACACAGAGGTGGAGGGAACCATCCTTTTTCTTTACAAAAAGGATTGGGGAGGCAGCTGATGAGGAGCTTGCTCGGATAAAGGATTTGGAGAGATTTTCATCTATCTATTTCCTAACTTCCTTTAGTTCAGCGTCGGACATAGAGTACATTCGGCCGAATGGAGGTTTAGCTCCATCTTGTAAAGGAATTGCGTGGTCAACATAACGGTGAGGGGGCAAGATTCGGGCTTCTTTTTCAGAGAAAAGAGATAGGTATTCATGGTATTCGGGAGGTATAAGTTTGGCAGCAGACTCGCTATTATCATCATCATCTTCTGGGAAGGCATAGATGGCTGCAATACATAGTTTGGCTTCAGGATCCTTAATAGCTACTCGGAAGGCAGCTCGTGAAATGATTGAGATTCGGAGGTTATCGGAGGTTTCTGTTGTCTTTTTTGGATTTGTATAGGGAGATAGTGTGCATGACAATATCCAGAGGCAAAGGCAATGGTATTGTGAGTCCAGTTGATCGTAGGGTTATGACGTTTGAGCCATGATTTTCCAACAATCATATTCCAACCAGCTAGCTTAGTTACATGGAAGGTAAGTTCTTCCATATGTTGGTCTATAGTTAGCTTCAAGGTACAAGTATGGGTTATTTGTCCTACAAAGAACGTTTTCCATCTGCAAGTACAAGGTCTTCAGGCTTAGGTTTCAAGTCAAGAGGCAAGTTCAGGTTCAAGGCATAATCAAGGTCGATAAACTGGGAGCTAGCTCCCGAGTCTACCATGCAGGTTCCAGAAAGGTTTTCATTGACAAGGCATAGTAAAATAAGTAGATCATCAGACCCCAAATCATGAATAACAGATAGTGCAGAAATAACTAAAGCAGAAGCAAGGCGACGTCGATGAGCAAGTCGTTGACGAGACTTGTGAGAAACCACAGGTAAAACATATCCAGTTCCTTCAAGATGAATTTCTTCTAAAGCAGAAAACGAATTAGAACTAACAAAAGAAACAAGATCATGAGAGATGGCACCAGGATGCATCCTGGCGCTCTTTGAACTGCCATCATTATTCAAAGAGTGCTCTAGTTTTTTGGAACCTCGAAGAGGGTCTGAGGTCCAGGAGTAGTAGTAGTATCGAGAGGGGGTGGAGCAGTGCTAGCAGTAGCTAGTTTTTTGTTTTTAGCATAAACGGGGCAGTTTGTAGCCCAATGACCAGCATTTCCGCAATACATGCAGAGTCCATTTTCTCGACGATGCTTGCGGATATCATCAGTAAGGGACCTCTTTTTCGAGAAGCTGAGAGGTCCATTGGTCCCGGAGTAGTTCCAACTGAAGTAGAAGGAATAGGAGGTCGAGAGGCTGAAGCGGGAGTTTGGTGACTAGGGCCTGTAGTCTTAGGAGGGTTCTGGTTCAACATCTTAACCCTATTATCTAACTTAATGCAAAGTTGGACAAATTCATCAAAGTCCTCAGGAGGTGTGGCTTGATACGAGAGTGCGATCCTTAGTGCTTGGTTTGCTCCATTCGTGAAGAAGGAGATTTTGGTTCGGTGGTCCAGACTAAGGGCAGCAGCATATGTCGCGAATTCAGCATGGAAGTGGAGCAGTCTTTATTTCCTTGTTTGAGAGCAAGGAGTTTTCGTTCTGCAGTAGCACATGCATCAGGGTCATCGTATGCGTTCTTTAATGCTGTTGCAAATTCTTCAATGAATCGAAGTCAATTAATCCAGTAGTTTGATCAAGATGAGGCTCAACCCAGTCAGCTACAGACCCTGTTAAATAAGATACTGCATAGGCGATTTTCGCAGCTTCATTATTATATCGTGTAGGGTCAGATGAGAATACTAATGAGAGTTTGATCATAAATCTAGTGAACTTAGATCTAGTACCATCAAAGTTCTCTGGTTCATGTAGTTTTGGAGCTCGAGAGGATGTTGATGTGGAAGTAGAGCCTGGAATTAAACTAGAAGCCGTAATTCCATATTCGTACCCCCTATTATAATAGTGCCAGCAACATTCTGTAGTTGTAGAAGTACCCGTAGCAGGAATATCGAAATTAGTGGGAACTCCTCGTCCTGATCGTATACCTGTACCAAATGCTCCATGGATCCAGGAATAGAAAGAAGTTGGGGTTCCTGTTGGAAGGCTAGGGAAGACAGAAGGGGGTGCTGGAGGAGTGTCGCGGAGAATTAATGCTAAAGCATGCCATTGATCATCGTCAGATGGTGGTACCTGCTGTTGTTGCTGTGAAGACATTTTTACGTAGTGGAGACTATAAGGTACGCAACAAAGTGTAATGAACCCTAATCCGAGCTACCAGTAATACGAAGGGCGGGACTTGTGAGAATGTGAGGTACGTTGCAAATAGTTAGGGATCCTGGGATTAAGTGGGAGATAGTAAAGGTTCAAGTACTGGAGAAGAGCAGGATTGACAAGATCGAGTAGGTGTATATATTCGAAGGTCAGAGGGGACTTGGGCGAGACCAAGGCCGAACGAGTAGGCATAAACAAGGTCAAGACTAGGAACGTGAAAGTCTGAGCTACGCTCGAGAGATAGAAGATCGATATATTGTGAACAACTAGGTACAGTAGAGTGAACAAGTTGTTGCGTGAAGAAGAAGAGAGAAGGAAAATAGACAGGAGAAACTGGTTCCTTTTATAGGAATCCAGTATCATTCAAGACTTATAATTCTTGTTAGAAATCCTAGGTTACAAAGCATAAAGAATGAACTAGAAGATTCGTACGTGAACTAGAAAACCATAGAGTTCCGACAAAATATTCTATTTCTCACGATATGAATCTACTAGAAGGTTCTAGTAGATTCCCGAATAAGCGAGTACCTAATCTGGACTTCCGGGATGCGGTCGGTTGTCATGCAGGTCAGGGCTGGGGTCGGGGTCTGAGTTACTGGAATTGGAATAGCAACCAAAGGGCCAGCAATAGCACGGTAAACTCATGCTGAGTCAGGATCATGTTGAGCCGCAAGTATATATCAGTTGGCAAGTGCGTAGGTTGCCAATACAAAACAGGGGCCGGAGGTTCTTGAGACAAGGGTAAGGGTTGGTTCATAACAGCAGGTGTCTCGACAGGGTATCACATGCCTCATTTTCATTAACCGATCCACTACCATCAAGATGGCGTTGAATCCCGAGTCTTCTGGCAATCCAGTGACGAAGTCAATAGTCAGATGTTGGCAGGGTTGTTCTGGGACTTCTAGGGGCTGCAGGGTACCATACGGAGCATGGCGGGTAGGTTTGGTACGCTTCCAGACATGGCAATTCCGTATGTACCGCTCTACCTCCTTCCATTGGTCAATCCACGTATATTGCCTAGCTAGCAGCTCTAACGTTTTAGCTACCCCAGGATGACCCGCAGCTATGGTATCATGGTGTTCCTTGATCAGCTGCATCCGCAGCTCTCCTTCAGGTATATAGAGCCGATCTAGGTAGTATAGGAGGCCGTCCTGAGTGGTGCACTCGGCTAGGGAAATCTTGGTGTGACGGTGCTGTCCCGACTCCACTGCCGTGATTATATCCTTAACCAAGTTGTCCTCCTCATATGCCCGTTATATCCGCAGAAGGAGATCTGCTCCTAGGTTCTCTTCAGCTCTAGCATCAGCATCAGCATCAGCATCAGCATCAGCATCAGCATCAGTATCAGCATCAGCATTAACATCAGCATCAGCATCAGTATCAGCATCAGCATCAGCATCAGCATCAGCATGGCTAGTGGCCGCCAGGTCGAGATTTTCAGGTTTCAGTACCACCTGATTTTGGTACTTCAGCCTTTCATCCCCCCCTTTAGTGAGATCTTCTGATCTTCTGGTCAGTGCATCTGGCTTACCCCCAGCTTTTCCAGGCCGATACTTGATCTTAAATTTGAATCGAGATAAGAACTCCGACCACCTAGCCTGCTGTCAGTTTAGCAGCTTAGTGGTGGTGAAGTACACAAGATTCTTATGATCGGATAGCACCTCGATGATCCCCTTGGCTGACTCCAGGTGTGGCCTCCACTCCTCAAATGCTCGCACAATGGCCATTAACTCTTTATCATAGATTTCATAATTACACTCAGCTGGAGAGTGCTTTTTTGAGAAGTATGCCACTGGGTGGAGGATCCCATTGACATACTGAGACAAGATTCCCGCGGAGACATAGTCGGAGGCGTCAGTCTCCACGATACATTCTCTGTCCGGATCGAAATGGGCCAGGATCGGTGCTGAGCAGAAAGCTTCCCTGAGGTTCTAGAAGGCAGATTGGGCTTCTGGATTCTAGTCGAAGCGCCAGTCTTTCTTGGTCAGGGCGGTGAGGGGGGCTACGATCTTCGAATACCCTAGAATGAACCGCCAGTAAAAGTTAGCGAACCCCAGGAAGGCTTGGACATCCTTAAGATTTGCTGGGATTTGCCATTCCTGGACAGCGGTAACCTTGGTGGGATCCATCCTGATACCTTCGGTAGTGATAATCAACCCCAGATACTTGACCTCCTGCATATGAAACTCGCATTTCTCAGGCTTGAGGTATAATCCGGCTTGCTCCAGCTTTTCCAGCACTTGTCGGACATGGATTTTGTACTCTGCCAGAGTGTCTGAATAGATCAGGATATCGTCCAGGTAGGCTGTGCAGAACACATCCAAAAAGTCTCGTAGAGTATCATTAATAAAGTGCTGGAAAGAGGCCGGGGCGTTGGTTAAGCCGAAAGGCATGACATTGTACTCGAAGTGCCCGTACCAGGTGCAGAAGGCCATTTTCCACTCTTCACCTTCAGCTATTCGGACCAGGTTATAGGCTCCCCTCAAATCCAGTTTAGTGAACTATTTTGCCTTGGAGAGCCTGGCTAATGTTTCCTGGATCAGAGGTAGGGGATACCTGTTCTTGACCGTTATCTCGTTCAGGCCACGATAATCAAAGCACAACCGAAGAGAGCCGTCCGACTTCTTCACGAACAGCACAGGGGCACCCACTGGGGAGGAGCTATGGCGAATGAAGCTCTTGTTGAGGTTTTCCTCCAAGTACTTTTTTAGGGCTTCCAGCTCTACCCGAGACATTCCATAGAGGGGCCCATAGGGAGGGGTTTTACCTTCTATCAGTGGAATCATATGGTCATATGGTCGGTGAGGTGCCAACTTCTCTACGGCTTTTTCCGAGAACAGGTCAATGAACTCGTGGTACTCATGTAAAACCAAGGATTTCCACTCCTGCTTGGACCGGGTCTTGTTAATTTCCAGATTGATCTCATAAATTGAGAGGGTATGTACTTTGAGCTTATGCCTCCTGGTGAGATGAGTGAAGGCCCCTGCTCCAATAAAGTTAATATTCAGGGGTTTTGCGAGGGCGGGGGATATCGGGAAAACTGGGGGAATGGTAGCATTGATGTGTGCAGGCGGGATTACCACCTGAGTCTGGTGGATTATTGGGGTGGCAATGCGCACAGCCCAGTGACAGTGGTTTTTGGATCTCCACAGTGTTTTTTGCAACAAGGGCTGTTGAATCGCAAGGTGTAAGAGCCGAAGCTGACTGATATATCATGCATTCTAAGCCAGGGGATCCCAAGGACAATTGGATACTTTAGCTTGGTTACGAACATTGGGAGATCTTCCGAGTGATCATCCATGGCGCTGGGCAGGCATGCGAGGTCGGTAATCACACCAGAAGAGATAGGGCAGCCGTTAATAACATCAAGGAGGCGGGGAGTTTTTAGCTTGGAGGTTGGTATATAGTTTTTACTGACAAAGATCTGGTCAATGAATGCTATTCCTGAAGCACCACAATCTATGAGAGCTGATGTAACCACTGTTTTATCATTGAACTTGACAGTTATAGGTACAACGAAGTGCTCACCAAACAGGCAGACTCATCAACAGACATAGGTGTAGGCAAAGAAAACGCAGACAAAGATAAATGACCTGGAGCAGGTCCCTTGCTAGTGTCAGTAACTAGGCAAGGGACAGGGCTTTTCCCGACTCATCAAGCTCCTCAATCCTGGGCACTGGGGTATCGGAGATAGCGTGGATGGCGAGAGAGCGATTCTTTCGAACGGGGCAAGCCACGATAAAGTGGTCGGCCTTCCTACAGGCTATGCATAGCCCATTATTCCGGCGGCGTTCCCTCTCTTCTTGGGTCAAGCGGGGTCTGCCCGCGGATAAGTCCATAGGGGCCGGTCCACCCGCCATGAGAGAAGGGTAGGCTGGCTTGTTCGGGGGGTTATAGGGGCCTGTGGCTGGGGGCGAGGTGCTGAAAAGGTCGATCATGGGGGTGCTGTTGTAGAGGAGGCCTTAAGGCTGTTTCTAAACGTGGCCATCTTTTGCTCCAATCGGCTGGCCTAATCAATGAATTCTTCAAGGGTGTGGATGTCTGGGAAGTTGATAAGTGCCTGTCTCAGTTCCACACTTAAGCCTTCTTGGAATTGATCCAGTTTGATCTTATCGCTCCATTCGACCTCCGCAGCTAGCCTAGAGAATTCAGCTACATAGGTGGCGAGGTCGGTGTTCTTTTGTTGAAGGGCTCGAAGGGCTCTTGTGGCCGTTCCTTTTGGATCCGGATCCCCAAACACTCGGTCAAGGATAATGAATAAGGCGGAAATGTACGCTAGATTGATCCCTGTTCCCAAAACATAGGGCTGGACTTGGTCCAGAGCCTTCCCCTCCAGCAGGCCGTAAATGTAGGCGAGTTTGTGCTGGGTGGTTGGAAATTTAGCAGCATCTCCATTGAGCTTTATATTGATCGAGTTTTTCCAGGCCTTGAGGCGGGCCCGTTCACCATTAAATTTGGGTGGGGTGGGGAGGTTTTGGGTTTTGGCGGGCGTGACAGTCGCCGGTGCCTGTGCGGTTGCGGCGGCAATGGCATGGTTGAGATTGCAAATAGTTACTCGGTCGTCTGCAAGGTCCTCTCGGAGAAGAAGGATTTCATCTTCAGCTTCTTTCAGTCTTCGTTCGGTGTTCTGGAGCTCTGCTCCTTGTTTTTCGCCAATCTTATAGGTGGCAGTGAAGATATCGATGGCCATTTGGCGGTATTCCAACAGCTGGGTAGGGTCTGAGAGTATTGGGGTTTCCCTCCATGCTTGGAACCTGTCGGTGGGTAACTGGGTTAGTTCGGACATGACAGCGTACCAGTTGGTCGAGACAATTCAACGTAGTGTAACGACGGCTCTAGGGACAAGGCGACCAAGGGGTATGCCGGGAAGAAGGCAGAGGCTAGGGCGAGACACACATAGGAATGCTACGTGTGTGACTAGAAGTAGGCTGGGATGGGGGGCAAGGGCAAGAGGCAAGAGGGGCAGAGGGCAAGGGGCACGAGACACGCGGAGGCAGTTGCCGCATATGTCAGAGAGGGGCAGCTGTGCTGCAGAGCTATTCTCAAGACAAGGCAAGACAAGGGGGTGTACAAGGGAGGTACACCTTTGCAGAGAGACAAGGTCCTATATTTGGTATACAAGACGTTGGATGGGGATCCAACGAAAGGGCGGAGAGAGCAAGCTATATATCCAGGATTCCTTCCTAGCTGGCCAAGGCCACCGGAAGGAATAAGGTTCCCGAGACCCCTTATCTCGGGAACAGAGATAACAACGATATCAATCAACAATAACGAGAGTCGGACGGAATCCCGTCTGACTCTCAAACCCAGCTAGGAAAGGACAGTTGTGACACCACCGACCCTATGACCATACTATTCCACTGATAGAGGGTAAGACCTCTCCCTATGGGCCCCTCTACGGAATATCCCGGTTAGAGCTAGAAGTTTTAAAGAAGTACTTGGAGGAAAACCTCAACAAGAGCTTCATTCGCCACAGCTCCACACCAGCGGGCACCCCGGTACTATTCGTCAAGAAATCGGATAGTTCTCTTAGGCTATGTGTGGACTATCAGGGGCTAAATAGTATAATGGTCAAGAACAGGTATCCCCTTCATCTAATTCAGGAGACATTAGCTAGGCTTTCCAAGGCAAAATGGTTCACTAAATTGGACTTGTGAGGGGCATACAACCTGGTATAGATCGCCGAAAGGGAGGAGTGGAAAATGGCCTTCTAGACACGTTATGGCCACTTCGAGTATAACGTCATACCCTTTGGCCTAACCAACGCCTCTGCCTCCTTCTAGCACTTCATCAATGACACCTTATGGGACTTTCTGGATGTGTTCTGCATGGCCTACCTCGATAATATCTTAATTTATTCAGATACTCTAGCAGAGCACAAAATTCATGTCCCGCAGGTATTGGAGAAGCTGGAGCAAGCTGGGTTATACCTCAAGCCCGAGAAATGCAAATTCTATGTGCAGGAGGTTAAGTATCTAGGGTTGATCATCACTACGGAAGGTATTAGAATAGACCCCGCCAAGGTTACCGCCGTTCAGGAATGGGAAATCCCAGCAAATCTCAAGGATGTTTAGGCCTTCCTGAGATTCGCTAACTTTTACTGATAGTTCATTCAAGGATATTCCAAGATCATAGCCCCCCTCACAGCCCTGACCAAAAAAGACCAGCAATTCCACTGGAGTCCAGAAGCCCAATCAGCCTTCCAGAACCTCAAGGAAGCCTTCTGCTTAGTACCCATACTGGCCCACTTTGATCCTGATAGCAAGTGTATCATGGAAACGGATACCTCCGACTATGTTTCTGCCGGAATCCTGTCCCAGTATGTCAATGGAGTCCTCCACCTGGTGGCCTATTTCTCCAATAAGCACTCCCTAGCTAAGTGTAATTACGAGATCTATGATAAGGAATTAATGACCATTGTCCGAGATTTTGAGGAATAGAGGCCTCACCTGGAGTCAGCCAAGGGGATCATCGAGGTGCTATCTGATCATAAGAATCTTGAGTACTTCACCATCACTAAGCTGCTGAACCGATGGCAGGCTAGGTGGTCAGAGTTCTTATCTCGATACAACTTCAAGATCAAGTATCGGCCTGGAAAAGTTGTGGGTAAGCCGGATGTACTGACCAGGAGATCAAGAGACCTCCCTAAAGGGGGGGATGAAATGCTGAAGTACCAAAATCAGGTGGTATTGAAACCTGAAAATCTTGACCTGGTAGCCAATAGCCTTGCTGTGGCTGATGCTGATGCTGATGCTGATACTGATGTGAATGCTGATGCTGATGCTGATGCTTAGGCTGATGCTAAAGCTGAAGCGAACCCCGGAGCAGATCTCCTTCTGCGGATACAATAGGCATATGTGGAAGATGACTTGGTTAAGGATATAATCGCCATAGTGGAGTCTGGACAGCGCCGTCATACCAAGATTTCCCTAGCAGAGTGCACCACTCAGGACAGCCTCCTATACCACCTAGATTGGCTCTATATACCTGAAGGGGAACTGCGGATGCAGCTGATCAAGGAACACCATGATACCCTGGCTGCGGGTCATCTTGGGGTAGCTAAAACGTTGGAGCTGCTAGCTAGGCAATATACGTGGTTTGACCAACAGAAGGAGGTGGAGCGGTACATACGGAACTACCATGTTTGCAAGCATGCTAAGCCTACCCGTCATGCTCCTTATGGGACCCTGAAGCCCCTGGAAATCCCAGACCAACCTTGGCAACACCTAATCATGGACTTTGTGACTGGGTTGCCGGAGGATTCAGGGTTTAATGCTATTCTTATAGTAGTAGACTGATTGACTAAAATGAGGTATATTATACCTTGCCATGATACCTGTTCGGCCCAGGACCTCACTGGCCTCTATCTCAACTATGTATTCCGCTACCATAGTCTCCCCAAGTCTGTCGTCTCGAATCGTGGCCCCCAATTCGTCTCGGACTTCTGGAAGGTATTCTGCAAGCTTCTGGGAATCAACGTACACCTCTTCATGGCCTATCATCCCCAAACAGATGGTCAGTCAAAGCAAATGAATACGATTATGGAGCAGTACATGAGAGCATATGTCAATTACCAGCAAAACAACTGGGTTTCGCTGCTGGCAACCTGTGAGTTCGCTGCTAACAACCATTTCTCAGAGACTCTAAAAACCTCCCTGTTTCTGGCCAATTATGGCTGGCACCCTCGTTTCGTTGACTCCCTAGCACCCCTGCACAAGGCTAGAGAGAACACCCCAGCTAAAGAGTTCGCTATAGAGATTGCTGAGATGCACTCTACCCTAAGAGCCGAACTGGTATATGATCAAGCCAGGCAAACGGAGTATGCCAACGGATCACGGTTGCCAGCCCCCAGGGATTAGCCAGGAGATAAGGTGTGGCTCTCCAGCCGGCACTTCCGGATAGAACGACCTTCTCGTAAGCTGGATCATAAGTTCCTGGGGCCATATGAGATATTAGGGAATGTGAGCACTTACGCCTACCAGTTGAAGTTCCCTAAAGACATCAAACCCCACTCGGTTGTTCACGTCTCGGAGATCAAACCAGCTGCTAACGATCCCCTGCCTGGGCAAAAGCACCCCCCACCCCCTCCCGTAGTAATTGCAGGTGAAGAGGAGTGGGAGGTTGAGGAGGTACTGAATTCCAAGAAGCGCTATAGGTGAGTTCAGTATAAAGTCAAGTAGTTAGGGGATGAAGAGTTGACCTAGCAACCTACCGAAGATCTGGAAAATGCATAGGACTTGGTTGCCCTGTTCTATCAGCGTTACCCCCAGAAGCCCCGCCTTGTTCTATGATGTTCTTGTTGTCCTGAAATTGGTTATTAGTGTTATTATTGTTGTAGTTATTGTTGGTACGTACTCCTGGCATTGGGGTTCTGTTATGGGTTATTGGTTACACATCTGCCTTGTTTGTTAGTTTGTTTTTGCCTTGCCTTTTCACCTTGCTTTTCGTCGCTGGGGCTCCGAGCCTAAAGGGGATATAACTCTACAGCATAGCTGCCTCCCTTGACATATGGGGCAACTGCCTCTACATATCTCGTATCTCTTGCCCTTTGCCTCTCTCGCCCTTGCCCTTGCCCCTGTCCTAGTCTCTCCTCTAGTCATACATGTAACGTTCCTACGTGTGTGTTACTTTAGCCTTGTCCTTGCCCCGGCGTACCCCTTGGTCACCTTGTCCTCTAAGCCCTCGTTACACTATACTTAATGATTTCTTCTCAATACTTTTAGTTAATATTTTATATAGATATAGAAATTAAGAGTTGATTAAGTCTCCTCTCTTCATTTAGAAATTAATTAAAGCTAGTAAAAGATATTCTTTAGCCTTAACAAATACTCTGCTAAAATCTAGTATCTATTTTAATAAGAGTTATTCCTTGATTTTATATTTATTGTTTTTATTTTGGATAGCTATAGGTATAGTTAAATCTTATATAGCTGTACTTATAAGTACTTTATTTTATTACTTCCTATAATCCTTATAAGAGTGTCCAAAATTTCAATACTATAGATATTTCTTCTCTCTACATAATTGTATCTTCCTCTTAAGTTTTTCTAATACTATATTATGTGTATCTATCCATTTCTGTTTCTTCGTTTCTCCTTATAGTTCTAACAAGGTACTTGCATACAATGCTAAGTCAGGAATAGATCTGTTGAGATATTCAAAAATTATGAGGAATTTTCTAAGATTCTTTTTTCGTATAGAAGTTAGGAATATTAATATAGTAGTCCTCTTTTTCAGGTCTATATGTAATCTATCTAATATTAAAACATGTCCTAAGATTTCCAATCTAAGAGTAAAGAACTAGTATTTACTTGCTTTAACATAGAATTTCTTATCTTATAGATATTAAAGTACTTTCTTTTATAAATATAAATATTTTTCATATGTTTTTGAGAATATCATAATATTATTAATATAGATGATTAAATTTTTATAGACTATGTGCTTGAAGATTTCATGCATAATACAAACCATAGTAGCTAGTATGTTATGATCTCTTTGTTCTATAACTTTACTTCCAAAATATCCCATATAACATAAAAAGATAAAGTATTACTCAGATTCTTTATTATTTCTAATATTAAAAAATCTATCAGCTAAGTCAAGTTTAGTCTAAATAGGATTCTCTACTACTAGTTTAGTTGCTTTAATAATATCTAGCAATAGAGTATGGTCTAGTTCAATAGCTAAATTGTGGTCTTGTTAGCTAATTTCTCTAGCCTTTTTAGTTTTGCTCTAAACTTTATATAGCTACTATTTTAATTATCTTCATATAAACTATCTTCCAACTAATAATACTTACATTATAATTTTAATTATTTAAGCTATTTTATTACTTTTATACTTTTTTAACTTTTTAAATACTATTTATCTAATCCTTTTTGCATATTTAGTTTTTATTTATCATAATTTTAATCTATTTAATATATTTAATACTTTTATTACTATATTTCTTTTTATTTTTTAGTACTAACTTTTTCTACTTTCTATTCTTAAGCAGAAGATAGTTTTCTTTTACTTTGTTATTTACTACTTATTTATAAATATTAGCTAATAATTTATATTCTTTTTCATAGTTCTTTTATTAGAATTCAATAGCAGTAATTGTTAAAGCTTATACTAACTAAACTAGATATAGTAGAGAAATACCTTATTTATTGTAAGGCTTTTGTTGCTGCTAATGATTAAGAATCTCTCCACATGGTTATTAAATCAATTTACTTCAGCTACTATCCCGCCATATATTTCACTCCAGCTAACTCTTATTCTTGCTCTAAACAGCTACAACCTACCAGCTGCACATCACGAATGCCTCGAATGCCAAGATCACCTCCGCCAGCTCATCCTCTGTCCCCTGTTCCTGCTCTCCACTCCGATCCGCTGAAATACTCCCCACGAGGTTGTTATATAGTCTGCCCAGGACACAATCATCAACCTCCTTCCCTCTGAATGTAATGACCAATTTCTCTATCATAAGCCCTGCCCCAATTTCATCGATTTCGTTCCGGATTAATATCTCAAGGGAATTTCTAGTCCAGTGGCCTGAGTGGCCAGATGGACCTAAATCGGATGTTGATATATTGGTGATTGGCAGCTCAGCCCGGATTGGGGTAGATTGCGCCAATAGTGGTGGTTTCGGGCTTGAAGACTGTGTAGCGGAACAGCATAGCCTGATATCAATGTAGGCCCTCCTGCGTTGTAGCGCAGTATTTGACCAAGTAACTCCAGGTGTGTAGGTTGGTGGGCCTGTCAGACCCAGTTCACGAGCAGCAGAAGTTACCACTGGAGAGTCCATGCCCCCATCTACCTGTGGTAGTATGGCAGAGGCTGCACCTGCCTGTCGAACCATGTACACAATCTGTCCCGTGAACCCAAACGGGCCTCCCTGTTCTTGCCCCATGCGCTCGCTTGTTTCCTTGCCAACAGTGTCTGTATTTCTGCAGCTATTCTTGATATCTGGATATTGAGCTGCCCCCACTTCAACTGCGCCAGTCCCATTCCCGCCAAATGTGGCTCTGCTCCACCAAATTCGCTGAAACTCACTAATGAGCTCCCTCACAGAGCAAATATATATTCTAGATCCACCGCGAAGTAGCTCCACGGATGTATATTTATGAATGGGGATGCCAAACATCTCGGACAAGCGTTCAGTAAAGTTAAACAGGTCCAGCGGAAATAAAGACAAGGAGATAGTTACGACCGACGAGACAGGGGTACCACGAGGTATGAGTTGTAGCCAAGCGGGGCGGTATGCAAGAACCACGGGGGGGCTGCTAACAGTGCTGGTGCTGGGGTTGATGAAGGAGAGCCAGAGAACGTATTCGTCATTGAGATTGACGGTCGGCACGAAGGGGGCGTTACCCAGCTTGTTGGTATTGATAGGTATGGACGAGCATAATGAAGATGATGAGGTTGCTGATTCCGATGGACGAAGGCGTTGGGAGGTCATAAGGCTGGGATATTGGGTGTCCATCGAGCTGAGGGCTGGATGAGGGCTATCGAATATCGATTGCAGTCTCGAACAGCGGGGAGTTGTGTAAAGGCAAAAAGCCAGTTGAACAAGTATCCTTAGAGAGGGTTGTTTGCTCCAAAGCGGCTTCAGGCACGTGCCATTCATGCTTCCTAGATGCTTAGTAAACACAACTGGAGTTTCTTCCATCGCATAGCTACAGAGGATCTTGGGATGAGTCATATCTGCTATTGAAAAGCACGTGAGCTAATCCAATATATGTCATTGTGGCGATATGCCACTCATGCATATACTGATATTATAGCGAGATGCCACTCACGTAACCTCACGTAACTCCAGCACGTACCTGCTTTCTCGCAATACTTACTTGCTGTTTGTATTATCCCTTTATATATATAGAGGTTGAGAGTTAGAAGAAATCTAATATACTTATATATACTTATATAATAGAATATCTTATATTTATATTCTTTCTTATATATTTGTACTATATATTTACATCCTATATTTATACAATTTTATAGATATATATATTTATATATGTTAGGTAAAGTATTCTTTTATTAAATATTTATTTATCTATTTATTGTTAATATTACTATATGAAAGGTCTTACTTTAGAAGGTTATAAGCCTAGATTAGGTATATTAATAGATATTTATCTCAATTAACTAAGATAATATTGAATAAAGTAAGTAGAAGAGCTAATAACATAGCTGTACCTACAATACTAGAAATACCTATAATATAATTACTATGTTTATTTGTATTATTAAAGAACTTTTATTTAGTTGAGATAAAACTTAGTAATATTAAATACTTAAAAAAGTAATAAAACTATAAAACTAAACTTCTTAAGTTATTATAATCTTTAAAGTAATAAATATATATAATATTATTATTACTACTATAGTTCTTCTATCTAATACTTTTACTAAAGAGCTAATAAGATATTTAATATTATTAAATTATTTGCTTTTTATTCTTATTTAGGTTATTTATAACCTAATTTTTAAGAAAGTTTCTAAATATATATTACCTTATTTTATTTATAAGTATTTGAAAAATATATTTTATAAAGATATAGCTTTCTTATTTATTTATTAAGTAGGTATCTTATATCTCCTATTTTATAAGTTAGAAAAAAGTAAACTAGTAGTACAATTTTTAAATAAATTTAATTATTTAACAAACAAAAATAGGTATTGATTTTACTTTTAGAATCTCTATATATTATCCATTTTACATTTGATTTATAGTCATCTCTTAATCATTTAGCTTTTCTTGGACTTGTTGTATATTGTATAAATTTAAAAGGAAAAGCATGTCGTAGATTATTAGGACTTCACTATATTCATGGAGCTCATACAGGGGAAAATCAAAGTCAGATTATACTAGCATTGCTAGAAGAATATTCTCTTACTATAAAGATAGGTTATTTTATATTGGATAATGCAACTAATAATAATACAGCTTTATCTTTTCTTTTACTTAAGTTAAAGGAACTTAATATTGATTTCAATGTGAAAGAAAGCAGATTAAGACGTATTGGTCATGTTATTAATTTAATTGTTAAGGCATTTCTTTATGGATACGAGTTTATAGAAGAAGGCAAGTCAGATTCAGCAGATCTCGAAAATGTGGCAACCTCATGGTGCAAGCGTGGACCTTATGGAAAACTTCGAAATATTATCACCTGTATTTGTTGGACACCTCAATGGCAAGTAAAGTTTGATACAAATCTCTCAAGAAGCTCAGCCAGAGGAAAAGGCTTTCCAACTGATTGTAGCTAATCCCATAAGATGGAATAGTGATTTTAAGGCTTTGAGGAGAGCTCTACAATTAAGGAATGTATTTATTGCAAGGTATATGTGACTCTGTACCCCTAATTAACACGTGCGCTACTCCAAGGGACAGAGCTTGCCAGGCCTCTGACGTGTGAACGAATAGCTAACTTATTTCACAGGTTCTAAAGGTTCTTCAGGTGACCGAGCAAGTTTAGTAGATATAGGTGAGTGTATTGCCAGGCCTGCGATGTTTGCATGCGTAGCTAACTTATCACACATATTCTACAGGTTTTTCAGGTGACCAAGCAAGTTCAGTAGATATGGGTGAGCGTATTGCCAGACCTGCGATATGTGAATAATTTTTCTACCAAATCTAATCTAACTTATATATAAGTAACTTACTAAATATTAGGTTTAGTCTTTAACAACTAGTTAGAATAACTAGAAGTTAGAAATATAACTTTAATAATAAATAACAACTACTATAATAATAATAATAAATACAAGTCTACTAGAATTATAGAGTATAAAATCTTTAATTCTACTAAAATATACTCTTATTATAAAATGTATAGTAGTATTTTTGTTGGCTATATTTGGTAAGTATATATAAAGTTAAAGTATAAGTAGCAATAATAAAAGGAGAAAGCTATTAATTAAGGTCCTTTTATTTACTAATAGAACTCTTCTAACTAATAAAATCCTTTTAATTATATACTTATTTCTATAGATTTATTATAGTTAATAGATATAAATTAACTTGATATTAGTATCTTATATATCTAGAAACTTAATATATAGATTTTCTCTCATATAATATTTGACATAAAGAATTTTGAAAAGATTAAATAAAGTTATAGAACTATAAATATAGAAGAAGATAGTACTCTATTTATAAAAAAATTAGATATAGTTTTATAAAACTATATCTTCTTTAATAATACTCATAATATTATTTAACTTAATTTTATTCTTTATATTCTTTTTATTAATTATTTATTCTTATTATAAAATAAATTAAAGTTAAAAGAATATTTTATTATAGTATTAAATAATAGGATTATAGTTTATAATACTATATATTCTCCTATATATATTGTAGAGTTTAAAAGAAATCTCTTATTTATTACTTAATATAAAGATAATTCTTCTTTTACTAATAACTTTTATAAAGTTTATAGATTTAGCTCTAATTAAACTACTAAAATAACCTCTAACAGGGATCTTAAATTTATATATATAGAACTAGCTACTAAATAATGTAAAATATAGTTTTAATTCTTATTTATCCTCTAGTATTACTTATTAAGACATTCGAGTAAAGTAACTAATTAGGTATATATAGATAGCTTTTTAATATATTTAAAGTCTACATAATTTATATATAAGTTCTATATAATAGTAAAATATATAAATAAAGTTCCTTAAAGCTTTTCTGAACCTAGATTTATTTAGCTCTTTGAGCTTCTCTATAATAATCTATGTAAAAAGTAATCTTTACTCTTCAATAGTAACTTATAATATTATATTACTTTAATTAATATTTTACTAAATAGATAAAATATATTTCTTAATAAATAAATCTCTAAATATTATACAAATAATTTTAGAAATTATTACTTTAGTAAAAAAGTAGTTTAATACTTCTATTTTAACTCTAGTTACAAATAATAATAAATAACATATACAGCTTAATTTAGTGTAGTTCAAATTGTTTATTACTATTATGTATCTTTTTATAGTTTAGTTGCAATCTAGGTAATATTAGAAGTTTATAAAGTTAGTTTTATTAGTAGTACCTAGCTTATTTTACTAGATGATAGTAATAAACCTTATTTCCTCTATTAACTAGCTGATTAATACTATTAACTACTTAATTAATACTATTTACTAGTTATTTGATATAGAATATATAAATATTAATCTATAAATTTATTATTTACTAAAATTTATAGTTATTAGGCTAATATTATTATGTAAGGCAGATAAGAGTAGTGGGTATATGAATTGTTGTTGAATATGTAATATATTATAATTTGGTAAATTAGAAGGCTGACAAAGCCTTTTTTCTATGTATATATATATATCGTATATCTAGTATTTTAGCTCTTTGCAAAATATTCTAAATTCTAAGTTTGAAGTCTAATTCTAAATTTACCTTACACCCATATATATAGTTAGGCCTGAGCTATGTGATCTTGCCTTCACTAGCTAATAACTCTCCAAATACCTGTATTCTAATAATATTACCTAAATCACTGGCTTACTCCAAACAGCTAATATAGAAAATATAGACATTGAAATAGCTAGGCTGTAAAGAAAAACCTTCTATGAAGCTAATATTTTCTTACTGTTCTTTTATTTAAACTTTTTTTTTTCTAATTCTATACTCTATCCTTACTACTATCTCTAATTTTAAGCTTTTTATTACTAGTAGAGCTTCTACTATTTAGCTTCTATATTCCTTGAAGGTATATTCTTTCAACAAATAATTTGAATTTTATATAACAGAATATAAGTAGATTTCTTCTCCTTTTCTTTGACCATCTTACTAAATACTTTCTCTTTTGTAAGCTCTAGAGTTTTTATTTTACTCAAAAAAGTATGTACTTTTATTATTATAAATATAGTAATTAGCTTTAAATAGTAGGAAAAGCAATATAGATACTATCTAAAAAGTTTAGCTATAAGATTATAATAATATCTAATTATTTTCTCCTAAAGGATCTTAGGGTTTTAAGATCTCATAATTTTCAACTACAATAGCTGTAAAGCTACTTGTAGCTTCTAAAAGTATAGTTCTTAATAAATAATAAAAATACAATTTATATCTATTTAGTATAATAGCTTAATTAGATAAGGTTATTAAAGTCGAAATCATATATACTAACATTATACCCTTGCAAGCCTACTAGTGAGCAGCCACCGTCTAGTGCACACCCCTGCAAAAACCCCTGCAACAGCGTCTCTAGCTACAACTCATGATATATCAGGAGCCTAGTGATTCTGGCTAAATACATATCTATAGAAACGAGTTCGCTCTACAATATGGTTATGCTCACATCCCACCAACATCAAGTGAAAACCCAATATCCCCCCCTTCCAATATGGCCTCCCCGAAGACCTACCCCCACCCCCTCAACCACCCGTATAGGCCAGGTACTCAGCTGGTGAGCCAATGACGACTAGAAGGTCATTTCCTGGTATCTATATTCATGTCAAAATAGCCTCTAGGGCAGCAGCCTTGAATATGATAGAATGGTATGCAATCAAAAAAACCCAAAACGAGCTATTTTAAGAATTTACTAAATTTGCTCTATCTATACTATCCTGGACCCTAGCCTTTCCCCCTTCTATAACCACCACTTCGCAGCATTCTCAATTACTACGGAGAGGCCTCCAATAGCTCTAAAAGCTCCAATACCCCCTCTTTAGCCTTCATGGGTCGCTTGTAATTGGGGGGTTTCTGAGGTTGTTGCAACCCCCTCATTTCAACCATTTGTTCCCTATCATCGATATTTCCCAATATCTAAGTACCCGCCAGTAGGCGAGCATAGTCTGATTAATCGAGCATTAGTCTAACGTCAGCCTAGTGTGCCTGACCTACTATCTAGCTAGTATCCACTATAGCATTCTTGTTCCAACCGGACTATATAGGCAGCGCCCAATCTAGCGTCCAACCTAGTGTTCAGCCTAGTGCCAACCTATATAGTACTCAACCGGGTATTTAACTTAGTGCTCTACCAACTGTTCTGCGTTGGTATTAGGAATGCTTGGGTGGGTTGCAAAAATGCCTCGAGAAAGATGATAAAAGCGGCTATTGGAGCCCAGAATTAGGGGGGAGGTATTGGAGTTCTAGAGCTACTAGTATTAGAGACCCCTATGAGGGTGCTAAAGCTCTGGAGGAGAGTTCGGATCAGGCAGATCTAGGAGGGCATAAATAAGGTGTATTTGGTTAATTGGATAATAGCTCTCGGAATTGCTTATTTGGGAGATTAGTACCCCGAATTGAGGCCTTCCATTGTTACCATTTTGCACACTCCACCTTCAGTGCTGGAGGTAGATGCTAGGCATAGGTCTCCTAGTTGTTATAGGCCTATTTGTACAATATTTGGTGTATAGGTAGAGGGAGTAGCTGTTAGGAGGATAGTTCTTGAAGGGAGGCAGTATTGGAGCTATTGGAGCTTTTAGAGCAATTGGGGACCTCTCCGTAGTGATTGAGAATGCTGTAGAGGGGCAGGTTGCAGAAGGGGAAGGTGGAGAGTTCAGACTAGCATATATAAAGTAAGTTAGTTAATTCTGAAAATAGTTTATTTTGGAGCGCTGTTGTAGATTGTATAAATTTTGGTTATATTGGCGGCTGCTGCCCTAGAGGCTGTTATGACATGAATATAGATACCAGAAAATGACCTTCTAGTTGTCATAGGCTCACCCACTAGGTACTTGGCCTATATGAGTGGTTGAGAGGGTGGGGGTGGGTCTTTGGGAAGGTCATGTTGGAAAGGGGAATATTGGGTTTTCAGTTGATCTTGGTGGGATGTGAGCATAACCATGTTATAGAGCGTACTCATTTTCATAGATATGTATTTAGTCAGAATCACTATGCTCATGATATCTCACGAGTTGTGGCTGGAGACGCTATTGCAGGGGGTTTTGCAGGGGTGTGCACTAGACGGTGGCTGCTCACTAGTAGGCTTGCAAGGGTATTGATTAACTACTAAACTATAATATTAGGCAAGTAATTAAGTATAAAAGTTCATACCTTAAAGGTATGCTTGTCTCTTATATTTATTTACTTAATTTAGAATTAGTATCTATAGTACTTATTTTCTAGTAGTATGAAAAGAAAGATGGCTAAGAGTAATTGCTGTAACTATAGTAGAGATATATTTTTATCTATATTAGTAAAATCTTTCTTATATTACTATATACCTGTAAGTATTATAATAGTAATTTGTCTTTTTGATATTGTTTGCATCTATAATATACTGAGGCTACTGAGATAAATGTTCCAGCACGTGCACCCTGTGCACAACTAGACAAAGCAGGAATAAGCTGTGTAGCTCAATGTCAAGCTATTGCATTTGTAGTAATGCGGATTTATAGAGTAATTTCAAGAGTATGAATGGGGTTTAAACTAACATACATGCCCGCTTGCACTTGGGACCATGCTGATCTGTGAATGCAAGGTTGGGTTTAAAATCCTAATCAAATTTTATTGGTATCCCTATGGGTTTCTGGTTTTGTTGGTAGGGCCTGGCCCTTTCAACCAGCACGGTCAGAGCCTGTATTTGATTCCCAGTAGCTCCATAAAGGGCTAAAAACGGATTTTCCTCTAGCATAGCTAGATATGGACGGTTCAAAAAAAAAATGTGACTTCTTGGCTTAATAAATTTGGTGACTTCTCGGCTTAATAAATTTGGTGGCTTCTTGGTTTAATAAATTTGGTAACTTCTTGGATTAAAATTTCGCGCTACTACTAGGATTGAGAACATAAGCATAGGTTTTAGCAGTTTTTTCATTGTTCTTTGTCGCTCCACACACGCTCCCACTCTCTCCACACTCGCCTCCACACTCGCCTCCACACTTGCCTCCACACTTGCCTCTACACTCGCCTCCACTATGCCTCCACGCTCAATCACAGCCTCTATTATAGCATATATAGTAAGTTATCTTGCAAGCTCTCTCCAACATAGTGTAAATAGCTTTCTTATAGAATCTGTCTATGGCTGCTCCTAGCAGCACTTCCAACAGCACTTCTAGCAGTCCTACCACTCCCACCGCTCCCACCGCTCCCACCGCTCCCACCGCTCCCACCGCTCCCACTACTCCCATCACTCCTACTGCTCCCACTTCCGTTTCTACCACTCCAACCGCTCTTACCACTGCCGCTTCCACTACTGCTGCTTCCACTACTGCCGCTTCCACTACTGCCACTTCTACTACTGCTTCCACTTCTACTACCACTTCCACTTCTAAATCTGTTCTTCTTCACAATAAGTTTTTTGAGAACCGCTTGGATTATTTGGTTGCCAGTGGTGCTTTTAATAATGATTACCCACGAAGGGCAAAAGGGTTAAGAGCACATATAAAGAGATGCTTAGAGTCTTGGGAATTCTTGTGAATAGACCGAATATATTGGGAAGCTTCTATATCAATTTCCATATTGAAATAGTCATAGAAAAATAGTCGAGGTATGTTCTCTTACTTCTAATATGAGATGCACCTTCACTTATCAAATTACAAGGTCAATATTCTTTGCCTGTCATGCAGAATTCCAAACTGTCTACCTTTCGGAAGTTTAAATCAGGATCTGAACATTTAGATATTTGTGATAAAGATAGTTGTTTACTAGTATATTGCTTCAAAATTCCTTGGTTTTTGGTTGAAGGTCTGGTTGAATCACATGAGCTATTACCCGAACTTGAGATACATCATCAAAGAAAAATTGATCCTCGTGGAGAATTTCCTATTCGACACTATGCAACATGGGCAGATAGTAGTTTGGATATCTTTTATAGTAAAGATTATCTAACTCAACAACCTGCTTCTAGAAACTGGATTGAAAGAAATAAATCTCTTTGGACATATCTTGGGCATCGTTTGAAGCTAATAACACCTGAAGCTTACAATAAGCTAACTAATATCAATCTTCTTAAGCCACTTGAGTTATTATGCAATCCTTGGTCAGGAGCCGCAATTAATCAACAAATAACGCCAGACAGCATTTTACAACATCATTAAGATTGGAAAGATATTAAATCTGTTTCTAATGCTGTTATACTCTATGGAAATTATCAGAGTGGAGATTTGGTTTCATGGCAAGCGAAGTGTATAATTGAACTTCAACCCGGTGATGTTCTTTTATTTATGGGTTCTTTAATTTGTTATGGTAATACTAAGATTATTTCTGGAGTTAGGAATAGTGTCAATTTGTTTACATACAAAAGAAATATAGATTGGATTAAACGAGATCCCAGTACTCAGAAAAAAAGAGTTGGAATATTAGAGATCAAACCAAAAGGGGATAACAGTGGTGAACCAAGTAGAAAAAAAGGAAAGCAGAAGTAGTTAGCTTGATAATTTCTTTTCTTATAGCTATATCTAATTCCAATTCAATTCTAGCAGTCTGAGTTCCAGCAGTCCAAGTTCCAGCAGTCCGAGTTCCAGCAGTCCGAGTTCCAGCAGTCCGAGTTCCAGCAGTCCGAGTTCTAGCAGTCCGAGTTCCAGCAGTCTAAGTGAAGCAGTCCGAGTTCTAACTAACTTTCTCTCTTACTTTTAATTTCCTTACTATATTAACTACCCTTTTCCTATTTACTACTTCTCTTATATCAAAGCCTACTAACTTCTATTCCTCTTCTACATCTACAACTACTCTTCCCGCCAACTCTCCCCACCAACTCTCCCCACCAACCACCAACTCCCCCTACTCTCCCTACCAACTACTCTCCTCGCCAACTACCTTTCTCCCCAACTATTCTCTCTACTACCTACTCTCCCCCCAACTACTCTCCCCCCAACTACTCCCCCCTCTCCCTACCAACTACTCTCCCTGCTAGCTACTCCTCCTTGCCAACTACGCTCTCTACTAACTACACTCTCTACCAACTATGCTCTCTACCAACTACTCTCCCTACTAATCACTATGGATACTGCATATTGTCAGGCATGTCATTCCCATAAACTTTATATAAAATTCACTACATATTATTCTGCAGGAAGACTCCAACAAAGATTAACTTGCATTATATGTTTGGTTAGTATTATTTTCTGAATTTTATAATATTTTACCATATAAACTAATTGTCTTTTACTAAAGGATATTTCTCGAGAAAGGCAAAGATAAGGAAGACAAAAACAAAGACAAAGACAAAGACACATAAGAAGTCCTTCTCCCAATAATATTGAAGTTAGTAATCTTATCTAATCTATCTATATAATGACTTTATTATACTAATATTTTATATCAGCCTAATGTATTATTACCACTGGCATTTAATAGTTGTCAACATCCAAAGTAACAATTATATTTTGGTTCTATGTCAATATCATGTCTACAATGTATGGCACTATATTAGTTAGAAGAAAGATTAAAAGAACATCCAAGTACAAAGCAAAATCCTTTATTCAATAGCTGTTGCAATCAAGGCGATGTTTCCATTCCTCTTATGTGACTTCTACCTCCTTTATTATATTCTTTACTATATGATTCTACAAATACATCCAATCATTTTAGAATACATATACGAAAATATAATTCGGTATTAGCTTTTGTTACTCTCAAATATCAGGCAGATTCTCGAACCATTAGAGGTATTCAATGTTTTCAAATTCATGGAGCCCTTTATCATCTCACAGGTCCTTTAATACATTCTTCTACCTCCCGTCCTTCCTTTACACAAATCTTTCTTTACGATCCCAATGATGCAATTTTACAACTACAGATCCGATTCGGAGGACATATGTTACCTGCAATTATTGATATTATATTATTGCAACAATTGTTAGTCATATTGCATGATTGTAATCCATTTATTGCTCTTTATTGTACAGCACATGAACGAATTAAACAAGCATCTCGAGATATCCCACAAAATCAAATGCAAATAATTCTTAATCCTCGAATGGAATTATTAGTTGACAATACACAAGATTATCGAAGATATAATCTTCCTACAACAAATGAGATTGCTATAATTATTCCTGATGAATACAACCTTGCTTCTCATCGAGATATTGTTCTGGCTGAATGATACCCAAATCCCCATTCACTATTTCAAACAATCAATTCCAGCCATGCAGCATATACTCCTTTACATTATGTTTTATTATTTCCTTATGGGGAACATGGTTGGAATTGGTCACTCAGACTACAACGAAGCCGAGATAGAGATGGTTCACCTAAGTGATTATCACAACGACAATACTATCAGTTTCATTTACACTCTCAGTTATTTGAACCTACTACCCTCTTTGTCTCAAGTAGGTTATTCCAACAATATATTGTTGATGCTTGGGCAGTCATTGATCAAGCAAAGTTAGAGTGGATACGTATGAATCAAGCAAGTTTACGGGCAGATCTTTATAATGGACTAGCAGATATAATGGTTCAAGATGAAGTAGATGCTGCAGTATTGGGCAGAAGAATAGTTCTACCAAGTAGCTTTTTGGGAGGTGATCGATTTATGCAACAGCTTTTTCAGGACTCAATGGCAATTGTACGGTATTTTGGAAAGTCTACATTAATTATTACCTTTACTGCCAATCCAAATTGGAAAGAAATTCAAGATAAACTTCTACCTTCTCAATCTACACTAGATCATTTAGACATCATTGCTCGAGTATTTCATCTAAAGCAATGGGATTTGCTTTATCAACTACGTACCAAAGAAATCTTTGGTAGATTTTTGAGATATGTTTGGACAATTGAATACTAAAAGCGTGGATTACCTCATATGCATTTATTATTGTTTTTACATCAAGATGATTGTTTTTTAATATCTAAGAAAATTGATGAAATCATATCTGCTGAATTGCCCTCTCAAGTACAAGATCCTACCAGCGAACTTCTAACAATCATTGGAACATCTATGGTTCATAGACCTTGCAGCACTACTTATCAACAAGCACTATATATGAGTAGTAAGCTAAACTCCCTACGATGCAGTAAATGATTTCCTAAAGTATTTCAAGATTCAACAGTTGTTCCAGATGATGGATACCCTTTATATCACCACTGAGATAGTAGATTAACATATCTGGGAAAAAATGGTTTTCAATATAATAATCGTTAGGTTGTACCATATAATTCTTACTTGAGTTGGCGTTATCAAGCACATATTAATGTTGAAGTTTATGGATCAGTTCAAGCTATTAAATATATTCATAAATATATTTATAAAGGTTCTGATCGAACTACTTTACAGTTGCAAACAACTGATAATGCTGATGAAGTAAAACGACATCTACAAGGACGCTTTATTGGACCATGCGAGGCAGTTTGGAGATTGTTTGAGTTCCGAATGCATGAACAATTTCCTGCAGTTTATCATTTACCTGTTCATTTATGTGGAGAACAACCTGTTTATTTTGGGGATAATTTAAATAGAGAAGAGCTTCTGGAACGCTTAGAATCAGCACAATCTAAACTGATGGCTTGGTTTACCTATAACACTCAGCATGACAATGGCCGACAGTACTTATATCAGCAATTTCTACAACATTTTGTTTTCAATTCAAAAAACAAACAATGGCATCCTGTAATGAATGGTACTAGATAGTATTCATTCGGTACCGTTTATACAATCTATATCCATAGGCACGGATTTTGTGTATTTCGGTTCTGCTGAGGGAAGACCTCAGAAGGGTAGGGAGATTACTATGTGGGATGTTCCCGAAGGGAACAGTAATTAACTGGTGTAATCTATCTTATATGATTTGTGCTATCTAAGCTATATGATCTTGATCTGATCGGAATATAGGCTTGCTTGCTCTGAGTGCTTGCTTGGTTGCTTCTTGTCTTTCTGTGGATTCCAGAGGGAATCCAGCAGCCTATTTATACTCCTCTGAGATCTGATGACTAAGGAAATAAATACAATAAAGGGTAGCACACCAGAAGGTGGTGCGTTGTACAAAAGGGGTTATGTGGCCATGGTAATGAGTCACACGCCTTAAACGATGGTCATGTGGCCATAGTAATGAGTCACAGGCCTTAAACAGAGATCACGCGGCCATAATGAGGGTGTCTTCATATGGCAAGTGCCATAGAACTTTCCATGGCAAATTCCACGTGCTATAGATGCTTATAAAGCAATAGGAGGTAGTAGAAGGCTAGTCCTTCAACCGAGAGGCTTAGTTACATAACATAGTAGTAATATAGGAAATATAAAAGTATATAATCTATTATATAAGCAATGAAACAACGTTCTCCATTACACTTCCCACATAGAAGGATTTCCTATCCTTACTTCTTTCGCTCTGCCATATTGGTTTCCATACGTCCTAAGATTTGATGCATTGTTAATATATTAGCATTAACGTGAATATCCTTAGTGTTTCCTTGACTCATATTCTATCTCGTTCTTATTGGATGAGAGCTCGGGTCTCATCTCAGGTTCGTGGTCCTTATTTTCCTTTAGTCCTTAGACGTCTCTTGAATGTGTCTTTCATACTTCCAGTCGTCCAGAAGTCTTGAAGAATTTCAGTGGTGATGTCCTTGGCTTTACCTACCAATCATATTTAGGAGAGCATCCTAGCTATCTGACCTTATATTGTCTTTCTCCAGTTCGAGGAGCTGTTCTAAATTCTAATATCTTTTCAACTTCATAACGATCTTCTTGAATTGGTCCTGTTCCTGAGATTGTCTGTGAGGGAACTGGGTAGGATCGTTTTTATAGTAGGGTTTGAGTTTGCTGATATGAAAAGTATTATATATGAGGTGGAGGTCAGGTTGACTGGATAGGTCTAGGCTATAGTTATTGCATTTCTGATTACTAGAAATAATGGGAAATGGGCCTAGCCATTTTGGTTTGAGTTTGGGTGAGAGGTTCAATAGGTTGATGTTTTCTGGGAAAGCATAACTTGTTGTCTGACTGAAAATTTGGCTGTATTGGGTAGTCGTTTGTTCGCTTGAGATGCTTAAGTCTTCTTGGCGTCATATAGGTTTTTAGACATTACCTTATGACGTTCATTACTGGTACATATACGTTAATAGGGTATGGAAGTATGATACGCCAAGATATGCATTAAATCCAAATAGTGTGGAAAAGGGACTATTCTGTCTAGCGGTATTATACTAGAGTTAAGTTTCAACTGTATCTCTGGTAGTTTCTGTAGCCAATCAAATCCTTTGATTTTAAGATCTTGCTACTTGTAAATTTCTTTGTTCACAATTTCCGATTGTCCGTCTGCACGTGGATGATATGCGGAGGACAGTTCCAACTTGATTCCTTTATTCCTAGCCCAATCTTGAAAGTGGTTGACATAAAAAGAGTATCGCGGTCAAAAACAATATAGAAAGGGTATCCCATAGTTGGGACTACATGAGTATCAAAGGTAGCAGTACATTGTTCTACTGTGAAATTATCTGAGACAGGAATAAGAAACTTGAATCCTGATTGTCTATCGACAATCATCCAAAGTCGTGAAATATAAACTACATGATCTTCTTGAACAGGAATATTCAAGTACAAAATTGAACACTTAGTAAACACAGGTGCTACATTAAGAAAATCCATCGATATATCAGTCCATGGCCTGCTTGGTACATATAATGGGGTTACGAGTCCAATGGTGCCTTATTGGAATACTTTGTCCATTGACAAGTATCACAACTTCTGATATAGTCCTTAGTTGGTTCTGCAAAGGACTAGTAATTATATCGGTCTGTAAGATATTTCATCATTTTTTCAATGCCACTATGAGCGGTTGCTTCATATGCATCTTTAATAACCAATTCGAGATAGTTCTTACCTTCGATGTTAAAGTAGATGGCAAGACTAATCTCCATTGTCCTTGTCGGTTCTTGACATACAAAAATCCGTCTCTTCTTCTATGATCCTTACGGTTCACAAAGGTATCATAGTAGTTCTTCAGATAGGACATACTTTCATACATGATTGATATGCGGCTTTCATACCTGTATCTTGGTCAAGCTACTATGTGATGAAGTAGTCCTTATCATTTCCCATCCATCGCTAATATGTTTCTCTTCAATAAGCTTGTTGAGTGTCGGTTCGATTCTCATATTAAAGTCATTGATGGTGGGTTTCTTCTCCTTGCATGTAGAAGCATTATGTCCTGAGAACTTTCAGAAATCACAACGCTGTCTAGAGGTCTTGGTGTCTTGAATAAAGATGGTGAATCTTCATCAATAGCTACTCGCTTTTTAGAATGAGTAGTGACGGTGGCGGTGTTGATTGGAATTGCGTTACTGCTACTAGCGGTTGCAGCTGGATGTTGAGGTGCATTCCATGATTGTTGTGGGGTAACAGGAGTATTCATGATCTCCTGTTCCATTTGTCGGGTGCTCCACTATTCGGTAGGGTTACTGAACTGAATGCTGGGTTGGAGAGTAGGTTGTGTCGGCTTGTTGGTAATCCATCTTTTTACTCATTCTCCGATTTCCTGGATAGCTTCTTCACGGCTAAGAGCTTGTGGAGGTGGATATGCTGATGTTTGTTGTACTGATGTTAGTTCCTTTTGAGGCTCATTTGCGGATACGAGGTGCGCAATACGAGTCGTAAGGAATTCCTTCTCCTTCTTGAGAACTGAGGCTGTCAGGTCACAGTTCAAACAGCCATGTTCGCGGTGATCACAAATTGCGTATGTTTCGATGGTAAACATGTGGTTGTTCATGGCGTGGGAGCTGCCATGAGCTGGACAGTAAAAATCATGGCAAAAGACTAGTGCATCCTTTTGTGTTGTTGCCAATTGCTATGAGCCAGGTCGATAGCAATTTCCTTCGCTTCTTCGGGAGCGAGAGATTTTTGTTGAACGTTTTCAAAAGATGGAGGCCTATATCTTAATCTAAGAACTGTTAAAGGTTTGTTCTTGTTTTTATTGGGTACACGATCATACCTGCTGAAAACTTCTTCTAGTATGGTGGATAGAGTCTCGTCGTCTGAGGACTCTTCTTCCTTCATCATGTCATATTCACTTTCTTTGTCTGGAATGCCTTCGAAATATGGACAGAAGATATGGTGTCCAAGTTCTTTGGCTCTTCCACGACATTTGTTGAAGTCGCAGTCGACATGCTTGAAATTGATAGCTCCGCGAGAAACCATATTGTTCTGAGTAGAGGTTTCTGGTATGTTGAAAGTTCTTAAAGCGTTGGTAGAGATGTTGTGGTTGTAGGTATGGTTAGGAGGATCGATACTATTGGAGATATAATCGTCTTTGGTGGTGGGAGTGTCCAAGTATTTATGCTTCCTTGATAGAGCGTCTGCTATCAAATTTTCCTTTCCTGTGGTGTGCTGTATATCTGTATCAAATTCCATTAGGTAATCTTGGCATCGCCTCAATTTCTGGCTTGGAGGCATTTGAGTATGGAAGGTTACTAATGGTTTATGGTCTGTAAGGATAGTGAACTTGTGACCTCTTAATTGTGCTTCAAAAAATTTTAATGAGTCAATAATCACTAATAATTCCTTTGAAAGGTAGGATAATTGAGTTGTACTGGATTAAATTTTCTAGAGTGGAAGCATGATGGTCTGATGTGCGTCAACGGTCCTTGACCTATCCAAGATCCTAGTCCTACATCACTAGATCACAGACAAAATATTTGGGTTCAGTAGATTCATTATTCCAGGGTTTTAAAATATATGGGGAATTCACGAGTTCCTTGAGTTTTTCAAATGCTGCATTATGAGTATCTGTCCATTCCCATTTCTTTGTTTCTCCTTGCAGTTCTGACAGCGTGCTTGCATACGATACCAAGTCAGGGATAAACCTGCTGAGATAATTAACGATTCCAAGGAATCCTCTAAGATCCTTTTTTCTTGTAGGAGTTGGAAATGTTAATATAGTAGTCCTCTTCTTCGGGTCTACATGTAATCTATCTTATGTTAAAACGTATCCTAAGATTTCCAATCTTAGAGTAAAGAACTAGCATTTGCTTTCTTTGAGATAAAATTTCTCGTCCTGTAGACATTGAAGTACTTTCTTCCATAATTCTACATGTTCTTCATACGTTTTTGAGAATATAATGATATCATCGATATAGATAATTAGGTTTTTATAGACCATGTCTTTAAAAATTTCATGCATAACACGAACCATGGTAGCAGGTGCGTTACGATCCCCTTGTTGCATAACTCTACTTCTGAAATATCCCATGTAACATAAAAAGGTAGAGTGTTGCTCAGATTCTTTATTATTTCTAATATTAAAAAATCCGTCGGCTAAGTCTAGCTTAGTCCAAATGAGATTCTCCGCTACTAGTTCAATTGCTTTATTGATATCTGGCAATGGGCTGTGGTCCGGTTTGATAGCTAAATTGTAGTCTCGACAGTCATTGACATATCGGGCTTCTTCTGGTTTATCTCGTTTAGGGATAGTGAACCTGACTACAGCATTTGTGTCATTTTCTACTCTATATATATAACCTGATGCTTCTTCTTCGACTAATTTGTCATGGATTTGTTGTCTAAATCAATTTCCTGAGGGTCGCCATTTTGGTATCCAAGTAGCTCCTGCTTTTGGTTTAATAGAGTGATTAATTTTTCTTAGTGGGGGTAATTTCCGTGGAATTGTCTGGGAAATAATAAGGGAAACTCCGTTACAGGGTTGAATTGTTTCTGTACCATAGAAACAGCTGTCACGAGTTCTCTTTCTGAATCATTTCTTCCATGTCACTAATATTTTCCCACTTATCTGGTTCACTATAATCTATGACTGATTCACAGCTGACCTGTGTATACGCTGATCTTATACTATTCGCCATGGTTCTAGATCCCTTCTATAACTTAGCTAGAATCGTGGAATGTTTTCCAGTTGAATAGTAACTGGTTCCTGATGGGCAGGAATTATTGCTCGCACTTTATTGAGAGCAGGTTCTTCTAGTATCATGTCCCATCCAGTCAAATGAGCTACATAGAATGTTCGTTCTTCTACATAACCTATCCAATCAAGTTTGATAGTACAAGCTTTGTCTATTGTTCCTTTTGAGCATTTAATTGTAGTACTTAATGATTTCTTCTCTATACTTCTAGTCGGTATTTTGTATAGGTGTACAAATTGAGAATTAATTAAGTCTCCTCCCTTTGTTTGAAGATCAATTAAAGCTAGTGTGGGGTTTTCGTTAGCTTTAACGAATACCTTGCTAAAATCTAGTACATGTCTTGACAAGGGTCTTCCTTGATTTTATCCTTGTTGTTTTTATCTCTGGTGGCTATCGGCATAGCTAAATCTTGTGCGGCTGTATGCATGGGTACCTTATTTTTTCGTTTCCTACAGTCCTTGTAGGAGTGTCCAGGGTTCCAACACCATAGACATTTCTTATCTCTAATTAATTGCATCTTCGTCTTCTGATCCAATTTTTTTGTGATAGTATCCCAATCTGAGTCCTTCCGATTTTCTGTGTTGGGTTTGGAGTTGGGATTGGTGCTAGAATTAAATCCTGTTTTTTGTCGTCGATTCTAGTTCCTGCGTGGACTGTAACTCCGATTTTCATTCCAAGGGTGTTGTCGTCGGGATGTATTTTTGCGGGTGGTAGGGCAATATCCTTCTTGGAAGCTTCATATGACTCTGCTTGATGCACGAGCTGATCATATGACCATTCTTCTTTAATTAAAGGAATTAATGTAGCTGACATATATGGCGGCAGGTGATTAAGAAACTTTCTTCTTTTTACTTCCTGCAATATTGATTGTTTGCCATCCTTGTCAATCAATTTGATTTGCATTTCAGTAAGCCAGTTGGTGAACTGTTTGATTCCCATGTGACGTCCGTCCTTGCATGGTGTGGCTGTCTCCCATCATTTGCACAAAATGTCCTTACTAGTAGAGGGTATCAGAAAATCTCTTAGTGCTAGTATGAAACTAAAGAATGTCGCATTCTTTCCTTTTTCTCTTAGGAATTGATTATAAGTAGTGAGCGCGCTTCCTTCTATTCTGAATCCAGCAATTTCCAGAGCTGAAGCGCCTTCCAAATCTATTCCTTTGATAACAAACCAATGTTGCATTGCTGTGGCCCAAGAGTCAAAATATTGTGAGTCTTGCCATTTTTTGTCTTCTCTTCTTATTTTTTCTGGTAGATCAATCTTTATTCCTTTTAAAGTGTTTGTTGCTTTATGGTTACCCGTTGTAACCATTCCTATTGTAGATTCCCATTGCTGGTGTTCCACTAATTTTCCTCGTTTTAGTTTTCTTTTAAGAGTTTGACTTGCAACTGACGATACCTTAACAGAGTCCGAGCTATCATCTCCACTATCATCGGGGTCTCGTCCTCCTCCTTGCGTTTTCTGCTTCTGTTGGTCTAGTCCTGTATCTAGATTATTATCGTTTTCTGGTAATTCTATATCTTCTGGTAGTTGGTCTTTATCGTCTGGTTCTTTGGCTGACCCAGTCCTCCTTTCTGGTGTCTCAGGTGCTCGACCTTTGCCTTTTGATTGATCTTTTGGTGTTCTCAGGAAAGCTCCTGGAAGCTCTTTGCTAGAATTGAAAAAATCCTCTGCAGTATGTGCTAATTCTTCTAAATGAGTGCCGCTCATCATGAATACCATTATTTCTTCCCAGTTATTTATTACCCAATTCGGTTTCCTTAAAAGTGGAACAATAGGTTTTCTTAATTCTTTACTTCAAAATGCGTTCATTTCTAAGTCTTCTTCTTTGAATGGGTAAGCTGTTAGCCATAAGTAGTGTTTTGCTACAGCTTCCATTAAGAGTCGAGTATCATCAGGATGATACTGTTGGGCATGTCCCATTAAGCGAGTATATTTCAAAATCTCCTCAATTGTTAGAAGATGTCTGTCCCAAAATTCTTCTGGTGCAAGAGGTAGAGCCATACTAAAATATAGTTTGGTTCCTACTCTACCTGGTTCTCCTAATTCTATATCCATGGGCAGATTTATTTCCCCTTCTGTGTTAGGAACTATAAATCTGGTCTTTCTGGGAGTTTCTTCTACTAATTTCTCAATATCTTTGGGTAACATAGTTAACCATCTCGACCTCTTAGTCTTCTTACTAAGTTCAGATCCTTTATATCTGATTTCGTTGTCTGTTCACAACTAAATGCAGCTAGTTATGCGATACGATCATTGAGTTACTTTTGTTCTTTGGCACCTTTCTATGCTGATGGTGTGGTAGCTGATGATCCTTATGATCTAAGTTCGATTGACGGTTCTATTTGCTCGGTGGCTCACGAGGCTGGTGAGGCTGGATGTCAGGATCCTGATGTTTCTTATTGACCTGGTTTTTCTTTGTCTACTGGTCTAGAATCTAGTTCTAGTTCTTCCGGCAAGAGTGTCACGTTTTCTGATTGGTGTATTGAGGTAGATGTTAGGGGCGCAGAGGTATTGGTAGAGATGTATGGGCCTAAGGAAGGTTCTGATGGAGGTAATTCTTTTCTGGAGGAAATGGCTGCAGTGGAGGCAGCAAAATTTGAGCCTTGGGATTGTGATGCTTGGTTGTTTAGACCAATTATTCCTGGGACCTGGGGGGCCGGTTTTTCAATGGTGTACTGGATTTATAGGTACAGATGTAATGGCGGTTGCCAGGAGTACAAGATAAGTTGTTGATCTTATTGGGAAAAGTATTGTGAACGAGGGTAGGATTGTTTAATGTGAGATACCACTGCTCGTTAGAGCTCTGCTTAGCTTGCTTCTAAGTCTTTTGTTGATATACTGCAGTTGAGAGTCTGATGTCTCATTTGTTGGATATTTTAGTGGCTAGCTAGTTGAATAACCATATCGATTTTTATATGTGTACTTATGTGTCGAATTGTATATACTTACGTGGTGTAATAAAGGTGTCCGAAGGTTGATCAGGCCTTGGATTTAAGAGTAAAGATTAGGTAAGTAAGTTAAACAAAATGTAATGAATAGTACTAGACAGTATTCATTCGGTACCGTTTATACAATCTATATCCATAGGCAGGGATGTTTGTGTATTTTGGTTCTGGTGAGGTAAGACCTCAGAAGGGTAGGGAGATTACTATATGAGACATTCTCGAAGGGAACAGTAATTAACTGGTGTAATCTATCTTATATGATTTGTGCTATCTAAGCTATATGATCTTGATCTGATCGGAATATAGGCTTGCTTGCTCTGAGTGCTTGCTTGGTTGCTTTTTGTCTTTCTGTGGATTCCAGAGGGAATCCAGCAGCCTATTTATACTCCTCTGAGATCTGATGACTAAGGAAATAAATACAATAAAGGGTAGTACACCAGAAGGTAGTGCGTTGTACAAAAGGGGTCATATGGCCATGGTAATGAGTCATACGCCTTAAACGATGGTCATGTGGCCATATTAATGAGTCACACACCTTAAACAGAGATCACGCGGCCATAATGAGGGTGTCTTCATATGGCAAGTGCCATGGAACTTCCCATGGCAAATCCCGCGTGCTATGGACGCTTATAAAGCAATAGGAGGTGGTAGAAGGCTAGTCCTTCAACCGAGAGGCTTAGTTACATAACATAGTAGTAATATAGGAAATACAAAAGTATATAACCAATTATATAAGCAATGAAACAACGTTCTCCCTTACACATCCAAAATAACATGGAACGGCTATTAGATGTATGTATCATTGCAATCCTTTACAAGGAGAATGATTCTATCTACGATTACTTTTGATGGTAATTCGTGGTGCTACATCCTTTGTCAACCTTTGAACAGTCAATGGACAAGTCCATTCAATATTTCAACAAGCTTGCCTTGCACCTGGTCTGTTAGAAGATGATTCAGAATGGATTCAATACTTTGATGAAGCTATTATCTTTTCTACCAGACATGCTCTTCGTATACTATTTGCTACAGCTATTATATATGGTGGTGTTACTGATCCTACTCAACTATGGATTTAGTTTCAAAATCATATCTGTGATGATTTAACTTCCCGACTTCAACGTTTTGATATACCAATTCCACAAGATATACTAAATCCTCATCTTGATTATGGATTATTTCTACTCTCAAAGATATTTGCTGAAGCTAGCAAATCTCTATCCGATTATGGTTTACCATTACCAATTGGTAATTTGCAGAATCTAATACATGAAAATCCTTTGATTGCTACTACAATTAAATCAACATCAACGTCAAGTATATGATACCATTCTCCATCAAATAGCCACTATGCTTACAAAAGCTCAATATTTTATTCGAGGACCAGCAGGCACAGGTAAAACATTTTTATATAAATGTCTTTGTCATTATTTTCATGGTCAAAGCAAAATAGTTTTATGTGTTGCATCCTCAGGAATAGCAGCTCTTCTATTACCAGGAGGACGTACAGCACATTCTCGATTTTCAATACCTTTAGAAATTAATGAGCAGTCTGTCTGTCGTATTTCTAAAAATACACAACTTGCTGATCTACTTCGTCAAACCAGTCTAATTATTTGGGATAAGGTTCCTATATAGCATCGATATTGTTTTGAGGCTGTTAATCGAACTCTTAATGACATTTGTGATTCTACTCAAGAGGATTTATTTGGTAATATTCCTATTTTACTTAGTGGTGACTTTGCTCAAATTGCTCCTATTGTTCCCCATGGCAATCGTGCATCTACAATTCATGCTTCCTTACAAAGCTCTTCTTTATGGTTTTGTTTTCAGATTTTAAGCCTTTCTATTAATATATGAATTCAAGATGGAGTTAATAATATTTCTTTCGCATCATGGCTTTATAATATATTATACAAGCCGATCTTATTTGGTAATATCTCTCTTCTATCATATATTCAAGCTTATACCCAACCAATAGATCTTATACATTTTGTTTATCCACCAACTCTTCTTACTACTATACCCAATGACTTTACCGTTTTAACCAATAGATATATTCTTACCTTTCATAATGATACCGTTAACCTATTTAATTCTATAGTTTTAGATATGATGCCTAGAAGTTCTCAAACTTTTTATTCTGTTGATTCTTCTGATGTTAATGATGAAGACCCTCATCTTGCTCAACATCCTACTGAATATCTTCAAAGTCTTAACTTTAGTGGATTACCACCATCACAACTTACTTTGAAAGTTAGATGCCCTATTATGCTTTTACGGAATTTATATCCTACGAAAGGTCTATGTAATGGAATTCGCATGATTGTTACCCGAATTGGTAGGAGGTGTATAGAAGCTCGCATTTTAGGTGGAGAATTTGATGGGAAAAGAAAACTTATACTACGAATTCTCTTAACCACTATAGAAGGAGAACTTCCATTTATTTTAAAACGCAAACAATTTCCTATCAAGCTTTCCTTTGCAATGACAGTTAATAAGTCACAGGGTCAAACATTAGGTGTAGTTGGATTGGATTTATGTACTTCTGCATTTACACATGGACAGTTTTATGTAGCTATGTCACCAGTAACTCATGCAGCTAACCTTGCAGTTCTACACACCTCTATTTCTCCTGTTGTTACCTCAAATATTGTTTACTCGGAATTATTACTATTATAAACTACTATTATAAATTTAGGTATTCAATAACAGAAGCTATTGTTTTCTGCCTCCAGTATTTACATGATCGTAGCGAGCAGCAAAGTCTCGTTACTAATACTCTACAGTCCAGTTCCTTTTTATATGCATTACTAACTATATCATGTACAAATTCTCATTTTTCTTTATAAGTTACTACAACATTATTTCTAATACTATATTTTCTTCTAATTTGTTCCTAATAAGTTTTCTCTATATATTGTCTATTACTATATTTTAAGTATTCTTGATCCTTTAACTAAATACTATTAATACTTTCTCTCCTTAAACTACAATTCTATTAGCTAACTACAATCCTATTAAACTATAACAATCTTATTGAACCACTATAATCTAGTCTATTACTGACTGAATCTAGTCTATTACTAACCAAATCTAGTCTATTTACTAACACAATCTAGTTGATATTTATGTTTGCTATATACAGCTATTTCCTTTACCATACTAAGTAGAGCTAATACTTAGAGGAGCTTAAACTCGATACTATATTAGGAATAATTCCTATACTAGCTATTACTGAATTGTTAGACAATGCAGGCTGGTCTCTAGATAGTAAGTACTTGTTTTGAGACAGTAGTAACTAGTTCTAAGACCATAGGAACTGGATTAGATATTAGAAGGCTCATAAGAATAGGGACTATAGGGATACTCTACTTCAAAACTATAGCTGCCTTGAACTTAGAGTTTTTTTCTTATTATTGCTTTAGAACACCAATATACACTAATTTCTATACTTATTTGCACTATTGTATAGAGGTTGAATGCTGGCTCATTTTCTTTCTTATTTGCATGCTAAATTCTATATCAGGAAAGAAATTTTGGCGTCTGGACGCCCTGCAGAGGCGTCTGGATGCCACCGTTTTTTACTCTGCCCCATGTGGCGTCCCGGGCACCCCAAACATGCCCTTCCGCCCAGTTGCCTCCCAGGGCAACCTGTATATGAGCAAGAAATACATGGCATCCTGACGCCAACCTTCTCCACCTTGCTTCCCCCAACACTAGGTGTTCAGCTCCTCTGCGTCAGGACGCCCGGCACCTGCTACCCTGCCTCTGGAGGCCAGCTGCCCACCTTCCCTGCTTCGGGGTACTAGGTGTCTAACTTCCTTGCCTCCGGGTGCCAGGCGTCCACCTTCCCTGCCTCTGTTGGCCAGGCCAAATATGCCCCACGGGCCGAACCCAGCTCGGGAATACCCACTGCAGTGGGCAGGTTCAACCCCACCCATTGCGAGTTCCCTGGGTCCCCAACCATACCTTAGTTATTGTGTTTAGAACGGGTTGGCCTTTAGCTTCCCTAAAATACAGGCCAGCCCTGTGCTATCAAGCATACACATAACTGAGGGCGCACCTGCAAACAAGGATAATAAATGACAATTGTATTTGGAAATCTTTATATATATAAATACGCATCCCATCCACCTCCCCATGTGACTTGTCAACCCCAGCCCATACCACCTGCCCCCGACGTAGACCCGCGGAGATAATTCAACGATGCCCTAGACTTACTTTGCTCCTGGCAAATACGGCTAATACTGCGCATGGCAGTATATTGAATGGAAGGGATGGTAGAGTTGATATCGGAGGCAAGGCATTGGCGAGTTCATTGGCGAGTTCGGAGGCAAGGCATTGGTGACTTCGGGGGTAAGGCATTGGCGACTCCGGAGGCAAGGCATTGGCGACTTTGGAGGCAAGGCATTGGCGACTTCGCAGGCAAGGCAGTGGGGACTTTGCAGGCAAGGCATTGGCGACTTCGGGGGCAAGGCATTGGCGACTTCGGAGGCAAGGCATTGGCGAGTTCGGAGGCAAGGCATTGGCGACTTCGCAGGCAAGGCATTGGGGACTTCGCAGGCAAGGTATTGGCGACTTCGGAGGTAAGGCAGTCCTTATATTTGCTGTATAGCCTAGATAATCCCGTCAAACCTGTCAGTTATGCTCGCACATCTCGGAGGCCTGCCAATGCTCTCACCTATATCAACTGAACTTACGCGCTCGTTGGAAGAACCCTATGAGCTCGGTTAGCTGTGCGTACACATATCGGAGGCCTGGCAATGCTCTCACCTTTAACAACTGAACTTGCTTGCTGGTAGAAGAACCATATTAGCTAGGTCAGCTATGCGTGTATATATCGGAGGCCTGGCAGAGTTCTCTCATCTCGCTCGTAGTTCTAGAGGTTTGTGGACTTGTGTTGGGGATAAAATCCGAATGCCCTTAGGAATATTGAGAAGTGTGCCCATGCCAGCCGCCGTATTATTGTAGTTGGGATGGCCGGGAAACTTGGCGTATGCTGATCCACTTGACTGGGTATGATCAACCCCTCTTGGCAGCCCGCGGCTCGGGAATGCCTGGTAACTCAAGCTAGTGTTGTTTCGCAGCCAACCCGGCGCTACGTCTGTGCAGGCAATAGTCATATTTGGCTTCATTGTCCCAAAGCTTGCGTACTTTGGTAGGGACGGATCCAGTCACAACCTCACTATGCGTCCATGTATACGCCGCTGGTATATATTGTAGGAAGGCATGCTGTAAACATATATATATATATGTGTCTCAAAAGTATGAGTTTCTCAGATATATAAAGAAGCCTCTAAAGCATGAGTTTCTCGCATATATATATATAAGCATCAAGAACCTGTGTTTCTCGCATATATATATATATATATGTACTTCAAAATCATGAGTTTCTCGCATATATAGATATATATATATGTGTGCCTCAAAAGCATGAGTTTCTCATATATATAAAGAAGCCTCTAAAGCATGAGTTTCTTGCATATATAAAGAAGCCTCTAAAGCATGAGTTTCTAGCATATATAAAGAAGCCTCTAAAGCATGAGTTTCTCGTATATATATACATATATATGTGCTTCAAAAGCATGAGTTTCTCGCATATATAAAGAAGCCTCTAAAGTATGAGTTTCTCGCATATATACATATAAGCATCAACAACCTGCGTTTTTCGCATATATATATATATATATATATACCTCAAAAGCATGAGTTTCTCACGGCGAATACATGACATAGTATGTGGAGCTGGCGAATGGAGGAGCTCCATCCCTACCAAAGTACGCAGAAGAAGCCAAATATAACTATTGCCTGCATAGGCATAGCGCCGGGTTGGCTGCGAGACAATACTAGCTCGAGTTACTAGGCATTCCCGAGCCGCGGGCTGCCAAGAGGGGTTGATCATACCCAGTCGAGTGGATCAGCATACGCCAAGTTTCCCGGCCATCCCAACTACAATAATACGGCGGCTGGCGCGGGCACACTTCTCAATATTCACAAGGGCATTTGGATTTTATCCCCTATACAAGTCTACAAACCTCTAGAACTACGAGCGAGATGAGAGCACTCTGCCAGGCCTCCGATATATACACGCATAGCTGACCTAGCTAATATGGTTCTTCTACCAGCAAGCAAGTTCAGTTGTTAAAGGTGAGAGCATTGCCAGGCCTCCGATATGTATACGCACAGCTAACCGAGCTCATAGGGTTCTTCCAACGAGTGCGTAAGTTCAGCTGATATAGGTGAGAGCATTGGCAGGCCTCTGAGATGTGCAAGCACAACTGACAGGTTTGACGGGATTATCTAGGCTATATAGCAAATATGAGGACTGCCTTGCCTCCGAAGTCGCCAATGCCTTGCCTCCGAACTAGCCAATGCCTTGCCTGCGAAGTCCCCAATGCCTTGCCTGCGAAGTCGCCAATGCCTTGCCTACGAAGTCGCCAATGCCTTGCCTGCGAAGTCGCCAATGCCTTGCCTGCGAAGTCCCCAATGCCTTGCCTGCGAAGTCGCCAATGCCTTGCCTCCAGAGTCGCCAATGCCTTGCCTCCGAACTCGACAATGCCTTGCCTCCGAATTCGCCAATGAACTCGCCAATGCCTTGCCTCCGATATCAACTCTACTATCCCTTTGCTTCGATATACCGCCATGTGCAGTATTAGCCGTATTTGCCAGGAGCGAAGTAAGTCTAGGGCATCGTTGAATTATCTCCGCGGGTCTATGTCGGGGGCAGGTGGTATTGGCTGGGGTTGACAAGTCACATGGGGAGGTGGATGGGATCCGTATTTATGTATATAAAGATTTCTAAATACAATTGTCATTTATTATCCTTGTTTGCAGGTGCGCCCTCAGTTATGTGTACGCTTGATAGCACAGGGCTGGCCTGTATTTTAGAGAAGCTAAAGGCCAACCCATTCTAAACACAATAACTAAGGTGTGGTTGGGGACCCAGGGAACTCGCAATGGGTGGGGTTGAACCTGCCCACCGCAGCGGGTATTCCCGAGCTGGGTTCGACCCGTGGGGCATATTTGGCCTGGCCAACAGAGGCAGGGAAGGTGGACGCCTAGCGCCCGGAGGCAAGGAAGTTAGACACTTGGTGCCCTGAGGCAGGGAAGGTGGGCAGCTGGCCTCTAGAGGCATGGTAGCAGGTGCCGTGCATCCTGACGCAGAGGAGCTGAACACCTGGTGCCTAGAGGCAGCGAAGGCATCAGGGCGCAAGGACTCGGGAGGTACGGCGTCAGGAGGACGGGTGTCCCGACGGTGGCCCACCAGCTTGTCAGTTTGCCTTTTGGGTGCCTGTGGCGTCAGCGGCACGAAAGGCAAACTATTTTCTTTTCTAATGTAGACTAATTTTAATTAGAGAATCCTTATTTTATTAGACTTATAGATAGCTCTTGCAGCTATCAAAAATATAGAAAGGAAAACTAAAGTTAGGATAGTAAATCTTTTAAGTATAGTTTTAAAAGTTAGAAAAAGGTAGAAAACCTTATAGCATAGAGTAGTGCCAATTGGATAGAGTATAATATATGTTTGAATTCTAGGGAATAAGTAAGCTAATACTCTAGCTAAGGTAAGAGTAGAAGACTTTAACTTAGCTAACTCCTTAATTATAGAAAGAGGGTTAAAACAAGAGTAGAAAAGGTGGCAAAAAGAGGATAGATGGGTAATAGGGATAGGAAAAGGCAGAGTTATTAAGTGGAGAAGAGAGGACTATATTAACTATATCTATTATAGGACTGGAAAGGGGAATCTATAGTTATGGCAAACTGTTCTTGATAATGCAGTTGACTATACTTGCAGGACCTATGGCCAGCACCTTGAAACAGGACAACATGTCATTCTAGTGTACTTAAGAGAGGAGGAGATTTGAGGAGGTAGAGTATCTGGAAGAAAATGGATGAGAGGGAGAGGTGGCTAAGGAAAATAAGGGAAGATTGAGAAGAACATATGGTTGACCTAGTTGAGATGTTTTTTGTCAACTTTGAGCTAACCTAAGCATGGGGGGTGTTCTGGCTCTGGCTCTTTCTCTCCTTTCCTTTTCTTTTTTATTCTTTTTCTTCTCTTATTTTCTGTTCCTTTTCTTATTGGGGGACGGGCCGGCTAGAGGCCGTGGCGGGGGTTGGGAGGGTCTTTTCGGATGATTTTTCTTGGGCTCGGGAGGCAGGACGCTTATGTGACCCGTTACCCCGTGGGTGTACCAAGTCCCTTGGGATGAGGGAACGGGGTCACTTAGGCTCTATACATGTACAGACTTCAAAAAAAGAAATAAATAAATAAAAAACGACATACTAATCCTTTATTGACATTCATAACGTTCTAGGTATCGAGCGAGCTTATAAGCCCCCCGACCAGCCAGCGAGCTTATAAGCCCCCCGACGAGCGAGCGAGCTTATAAGGCCCCGACGAGCGAGCGAGCTTATAAGGCCCCGATGAGCGAGCGAGCTTATAAGCCCCCCGACCAGCCAGCGAGCTTATAAGCCCCCCGACGAGCGAGCGAGCTTATAAGGCCCCGACGA
The DNA here is from genome assembly GCA_015179025.1 of Terfezia claveryi. Taxonomy (NCBI): domain Eukaryota; kingdom Fungi; phylum Ascomycota; class Pezizomycetes; order Pezizales; family Pezizaceae; genus Terfezia; species Terfezia claveryi. The sequence continues at coordinate 82,996 of WHUX01000138.1, read as the reverse complement.
GCGAGCGAGCTTATAAGGCCCCGATGAGCGAGCGAGCTTATAGGCCCCCCGACGAGCCAGCGAGCTTATAAGGCCCCGATGAGCGATCACCCCAGCGAGCTTATAAGCCCCTAGCGAGCTCAATACCCCGAGCGAGGCTTAATACCCCTAGCGAGCTTAATGCCACCGAGCGAGCTCAATACCCGCAGCAAGCCTAATACCCCCCGCGGGCTCTATTATGGTGAAACAAGCTGAACGAGCTCACCACGGCAGTATGAGCTAGACGAGCTCACCATGGCAATATGAGCTAGATGAGCTCACCATGGCAATATGAGCTAGACGAGCTCACCTCCGGCAATATGATCATAGATGAGCTCACCTCCGGCGATATGAGCTAGACGAGCTCACCCCCCGCAACATGAGCTAGACGAGCTCATCCCCCGCGATATGAGCTAGACGAGCTCACCCCCGGCAATATGAGCTAGACGAGCTCACCCTCGGCGATATAAGCTAGACGAGCTTACCCCTGGTGATATGAGCCAGACGAGCTCTCTCCGGCAATATGAGCTAGAGGCGCTCATCTCCCGCAATGTGCTGCGGTTTACAGGGTCCATGATGTTACCTGAGCCTTTGCTAATACTTGCTCCAACCTGGTGTAGGAAGGACTGGTATTCAGCTGAGGTGGCTCAGGTAAGTGACCTCCGCTTGGGGCCAGCCCCTGCAGAGACATGACAATTGGCTTGGGTGAAGCAAGCTACTGTTACTGTCGACAGATGTATGAACCTCCGCTTGGGCTACAAGAAAAAAGCAAGCGATGCATTGAGGCACACCAGTCTTTTGGCTCCACCACGTTCCAACACGGGTGGCATACCGTGAGCATGCCAGCAACGGTCACCGAGGTAGCACTACAAATGGTTCCTGACAACAAGTCACCGCTACCTAATGATGGGCCCTTCACGAAGTCATTAGGGGAAGTGGTGGCATGTTGAGTCAGTGGGACCGCCCCAGCGGAAGGGGGGTAGCCTGCTACCTGGTGAGGGACCTACGCAATTCGGTTGCGATAACCAATACCCTACTAGGGCTGCCGAGTGTAGCCTGATCAACCACCTCAGCAAGGTGGGTAGTGCGTCTCGCGTAGGCGTTAAAGGGATTGGCATAAGGAAGCGTGTGGCCTAGGAGAGTTCTCCGTGCATAGTTGTAGTTGCTTGGATTCCAAGCAGCATAGTGGCTCATGTGAGTTCAAGCAACGGCTCCAGATGTTGGAGTTAATCAGGGAAGAATAGATTGCGCAACCAATCTAAGATTATGGACCCATAACATGGCCTGTTCCGTAGGTGACTTTGCTCACCATTCTACTGCTAATTCTGCTGGCAATTCTGCTGGTAATTCCGCTGGCTGTTGTGCTGGCAATTCCGCTAGCTGTTGTGCTAGCAATTCCGCAGGCAATCCTAGCTGAAAATTTTTTTTCTGCAGATAGAAGAATTGCGCCGGTATCAACTGAGGCAGAGGGGGGAGTTATCAGTCGGGATGCCTGATTGAAAATGGGGAGTAGTACTAGGGTGGATATGTTTACCGGACAGCCACCAGATGTTGGTATAGGAAGCCTAGTACAGAGCACTAGCAACTCAGATAAGTCAAAGAACGCACATCTGAGATGATTGAGCTCACATGCCGCTAATTGAATATGTCTAAAGCAAGGCCCCGCCTTGAGCGAAGCCTGCAGGCAAATGCCGATAAAATCTTTTATGAGATATGGAGCTCTCAAAGACCCCGTTCGAAAGCTCAAAGACACCGCCGCCTTGAAGACCCCCACCTTGGGTGAAGAGCCCTGCCTTGGTTAAAGACCCCCGCCATAGCTAGCGCAGCGAGTGCCAAAAGACCCGAATGAGCGCTGTGAGTGCTAAAGACCCGAACAAGCACCACGAGCATGCAAATGACCATGACACCCCCCTTGCAGTGGCAAGTCGGGTTAGATAGCTGGGAAAGCATATATTAAACCTTTTCCTGTGACGTTGGCTTTTTCCCACAGGGTTTTGCCGCGCAGAGGTTTTTAATGGCAATGGCATGTGGGAATACCCCCCCTGAGAGATTACCCCGGATCTACCAGTCTACCTTACAAGACATAGCTGCCAGATGTTGAGTTCTACAGATGTTTAACTTGATGACTCGGGAGTTGAAGACTCTGAGTGGGGTTAGTGGGCTCAGGAGATGTTACACTGAGTGGGGACCCCATGCCCTAATTGCTTGCCAATATACATGCACACATGGAGGAAGTAGGGTGAGTGAAGATAGTCGGTCGGGACACCCTCTAGCAGACTGGGAGTACTGTTACGGCTGAGATTATGCAGACCGGGCCGGCGCCACCCAATGGTGGGTGGCCTGAAGTCAACCCCGCTTTCCTATATATATGCCCACTTCTTGTATTTGGTTATTGCTCTTTAAGACTCGAGCGAAGTTTTGTATCGCTCGGTTACTTTGAATGAAGCTATTGTTCTTCGCACCTTTAGCCCCGTTAGGCCCGAGCCTAGTGATTGTACCCTTGTAGGCCCCAAATACCGATATTGCGACAGATATCACCATGATCACTAGCTCACCCCTGACAAACAAGTTAAATATATACGATGAGGGAACTAGTCACTGGGCTACCGTGTGCCCAGTTTCTGCCAAAAACAAGAAACTAGCTACTTCTTGTTCGGGGGTGGTGTTCGAGGGTGGTGCCGCCGCTGCAGGATTTTGGGAATGGAGGGTCGATTCGGAGGTGGAAGGTACTGCGGCTTCCGCCCACTCTTTAGCTTTGCCCTTTGGTTGTGGGGCTCGTGGTGATCCTCCCACTGCCCCAGGTTTCTTTTTCCGTGGATGGTCCTGCTTGTACCATCCATCACTGGGATTAGGCTCACCACCGGGATGTGGCTCAATTTTTTACTAGATACGTTTTGAGGTAGATCTAGTTACATGAGAGTGCGGAGTAGATGGAATTGAAGGAATGTGAATTAAAGACCTCCAAGAACGTATTTTGAGAGTGAAAGGGATGGTTTGAGGGGTCATAACCCTTCATAATAAGGGTAATGGGGTAAAAACGGTAATAATAGCCAAAGTAGAATCAGAAGAGGAAGATGAACTTGAATCCGAATTCCACCTATCCAATTCATTATTAGAAACTTCATTAACCACTGGTAATTGAATTAAAATCTACTTGGCTTTGGTAGAGTGACCTACAGCCAATTGAACAGCTACTTGTTTAGCCTGTCTCTTTTCTGCAGCCTGCACTTACTTTAGATCTGCTGTATCTCACTTTTTATATAATCTAGCAAGTGTTTTGCCATTAATTACCTTACTATAACCCTTTCCAATATGCCTCTTATCCTTAAAAGTAGCTAACTATACTGTCTCCTACTATTTGCTAAAAGTAACTTGCTTTATGTCTCAATCCTTACCTGCTATAATCATAAAGTACTCTAAATGTTCTATCATGTCCAAAAGTTCAGCTTTGTCAACAGAATCATCTTCTTTTAATATAAGCTTTGTCCTTTAAGTGTAGTAAAGAAGAATACTTAATTTTTTTGGAGTTGCAATAGTTAGAGGAAGAGGAGGCATTGATGATTTTGAGACATGTCTGTGTAGAAGTTTGTCAAAAATATATGGAATATTAAATAGAATCAAACCAGCTCTATAGCATCCTACTATAATATTTTTCTTTATATATATTACTTATCGAGCCTTAACAAGTAAAAGAAAGAAATTTCTCTTCCAAATTGAAAAAAATGAGAATTGTATTATCCAATCTACTACTTTGCCATATGCTTAATAAAGTGGTGAAAACAAACTAACATCTAATAGCTGAAGTAGATAAGTACTATATGGTAGTAAATAATAGGGCTTAATATTAGCTTTATCACAATACTTAACAAACTCAAGAGTAATATAAAATCATGGTCATTAATAATAAGCAGATAGTAGGGAGATATTACTGTAACTTGTAGCTTTATTATTTTATCGAATGCTTAAGCTATTTTATTTTAAGCCTATAGTTTGTTTATTTTTTAGGTGAAATTGCAATTAAGGAACTCTCTACTTCTGAATCTGTATCTAAATACTAGAATTAACCTATAGATTGCTTCACTCCTTAATAAATAACTAAAGAAGATAATACTGTTTTATTTTCATATATAGTTTCAATAACTGTTATTAGCTTCCTATTACTATCCTATATAAGCTTTTCTATCATCCCTATTCTTTAATGTCTACAAATAATCTTATATTGATTAGACTTACCTATCACTAATGTTTTTTCATCTATATTAAACCTTATATCTTCTAGAATATTGAATCTTTGAATAAGCAAATCTAACCTTTGAAAGTGATCTATTAGAACCTTTAGATCACTAGCCTTAATTCTCTTTTTATTGAATGCAGATAAGAACTTTGCTACAAGGTCTAGATGTCAATTAAGAAATCTAGTAATCCAATTCTTTTCTATAACTTGATCTAGGTTTTTAGGTACATTCAACAAAATCATGACTGCCTCTCGAACATGCTCAATCTAGAGTGGAAGCCTGCAAGCTCCAACCAATATATCTAGTATAAAATAGCTCATTCTTCTACTGCTATCACTAGCTGCTAGAACTCATATCCAGCCACTCTGTCTTGTCCTCTATAAAAACGTCTTTGTAGGGTAGTCAATGCAATACTATTGATATCAGCAGCCTTGCAGATTGGTGGGTAGAGCCCAGATTGCAGACCTTTTAGTGCATGAGCAATAGATAACTCCTTTTGGTACTGTAACTTGAGTTTTCTTGACTTCACCCGACCCATTTCGCAAGCTTAGGCCTTTAAATAATAAAGGAGGGAAGTGCAGCAGTGAGATCCAAATGTCTACTGAAGGATAATACGAATGAGTAAAGTGAGATTGTCACATAGAGATATGAAGAAGTGAGAGCTGTATTGTAGCTAAGAGATGCATTGTGATATGATTGTTATATCTCTATCCAACAGGAAACGAACAAGATATATATACATGAATAAACGTAAATAAGAAAGTGAAGAAGAAGAAGGACATATGAGTAGCACACAATACCTATGAAGGCCGAAGCACGCAATGCCTGTGAAGGCCGATGCTTGCCATATGATCTATAGACCAGAGCACGTAATACCTATGAAGGCCAAAGTACATAATACCTATAAAGGCCGAAGCATGCAATGCCTGAGAAGGCTGTTGCTTGCCATAAGATCTGCAGGCCGAAGGTCATTACATGTGGAATAGAAAGGCATGGGCGGAATGTATGAATGTATAGCATTCAATTACTAATACCCCTCCTCAGCTCATACTTGCTAGACTCAAGCCCCTCCTATCTTCCTAAATGTACGCAATCAAGTCAACCTTATTAAAAAACCTATAAAAAAACCATGGATATGGAAAAATAAAAATATGTATAGGGAAAAGAGTGTTGAATTTGATTTTTTTTTTTTTTTTTTTATGACTTGCATAGGACGAAATCTCTTAGCAAAGAGAGTCGTAGCTAGGGAAATAGTTTAGTACATAAGTCAGCTAAATTATCATGGCTAGGAACGTATAGCACTGTGAGTTTCCTAGACTCAACAAGGTCTCGCACATGATGATAAGCCACTTCGATATGTTTGCTCTTATCACTAATTCGAGGATTAGATGTCAGATCAATAGAGCCATCGTTATCAGCACTTAGGGCGGCTGGGGCAGTAATTCTGAGTTCATTCAGAGCAGACTGAAGCCACACATGGTACTTGGCAGTTGTTGAGAGAGCAATGTATTCGGCTTCGACTGTGGAAGTAGCGACACAGCGCTGTTTAATAGTCCGCCAGCAAATGGTATTAGTTACTATCTAAAAGATGTAGCCCGTGGTAGATTTTCGGTTAGATCGATCACCTGCATAATCTGCATCTGAGAAGCCAGCTAAATGAATAGGGTTTAGGGTATATAAAAGCTTAAGGTTGCGAGTGCCTTTGAGGTATCGCAAGACTTGCTTGAGTGCCCCCATATGAGCTGTTGTTGGCTTCGAAGAGAATTGAGAGAGTGCCAAGACCATATATGCCAGATCCCAACGTGTGCCAATTACAAGGTACATTAGAGAGCCTATAATTTCCTGGTATAGAGAGACATCAGCAAGGTTATTATCTCCTTCATCAGCCTTTACTAGCTTGTAGTGAGGATTGAGAGGAAGAACGACTGGGTTGCAAGAGTCCATCCCAAATTTCGCCAGTAATTGGTCTATATTTGTGTGTTGCAACAAGGTTACCGAATCTTGATGTTGTCATTCTATTTGAATCCCAAGCAGCCAGTTTAGAGGGCTCATATCGCTGAGATCGAATTCTCTCTTTAGCGATTCCTTTAGCTCCTGTCTAAGTGGACTGGATCCAAATATAGTAATATCATCAATATAGATTGCAATAATGATATTATGACTGGTATGTACTAAGATGCAAGGGTTAAAGTTGGTTGCTTTGTAGCCCAGCGGTATGAGGAAGCCAGTTAGCCTAGCATACCACTGCCTTGGACTTTGTTTTAGTCCATATATAGATCATTTTAATAGAGCACATAAGTCTAGCTGATCTTCGAAGAAACCAGGAGGAAGATGCATATAGACTTCTTCACTAAGATAGCCATATAGGAATACGCCCTTGATATCAAGCTGGTCTGGTTTTGGCCAGTTTGAGTATATTGATAGGGCAATAAGCAAGCACAGTGAGTCATATCTGACGACTGGAGCGAAAACCTCATCAAAATCCGTACCAGGTTGCTGAGAATACCCTTGTGCTACTAATTTTGCTTTATACCGGCTGATATTGGCAGCAGCATCCCGCTTTATCTTATATACCTATTTGAAACTGACAATATTGTGGTTACAGGGTATAAGTACAATATCCCAGACCTTTTGGTCAGCTAAAGCTTGCAGCTCTGCTTGCATTGCCGCATACCATTTAGGGGCATCGGGCCCTTTAGAAGCTTGTAAGTAAGTTCTGGGTTCATTGGTAATGTTGGCGGCAAGCAAGGCTAGCTCATATGAGATTGCTTTGGGTAGCTGGGTAGAGTCACTTGTTTGAGCTTCAGCATCGATTGGCAAGTTTTCAGCAATAATAGCAATTTTAGCCTTTTTCCATAGTCTTAGGTCATACCTCAAGCTTGGTAAGCTTGCTTGATTGCTTGCTGGTAAGCTTGCTAGTAAGCTTGCTTGATTGCTCGCTAGTAACCTTGCTGGTAAGCTTGCTTGTAAGCTCGTGCTTTCTTAAGGGAAGGAGCAAAGAGCCGCTCTGATTGTCTTAATGTGCTTATTATTAACCTGTATCCCATATATAGAGGTACTGTCCATATAGCCAACAAATATCGCACTTTCTGCCCGTGGAAGAAGCTTGCTGCCACTTGGTCTATTTTCCTCGTAGATGTGAGCAAAGCAATACTGTCCAAAAGGGTGTAAATAACTAATTGATAGTTTTGCCTTATACTGGGCTTTATAGAGTATTATCCCTTGGAGATGTAAATGTGGAAAGCGGTTCTTCAAATATACAGCGGTTGAGCATGCTTCCGCCTACAACCTCTTATCTGAGATATTGGTGAGCATGCCTCTGACTATTGTCTGTATTGTGCAGTTAAAGGATTCCGCAATACCATTCGATTCATGAGAATTCGGTGTTGTCCTTATATGGCGTATGCCTTATTGTTTAAAGCAAGTATCAACCTTGTTATATTCTCCACTGTTATCAGTTAAAACAGCCAGAATAGTGGTATTGTACTGCCTTTGGATAAAGGTGATAAAATCAATAATTACTTGGTTTGTATCGGATTTGGCTATTAGATAGTGCATCTATGCCATGTGGGTAAAATCGTCTATAAACGTGATGTAATAGAGAGAGTTACTATAATATGCGATAGGCTGCTTGCCACTTAGATCACTATGTATGAGTTCAAATGCCCTAGTAGAGCGAGTATGAGAAAGAGTGAATGGGGTATTATTTTTTGATTTTCACATAATATATGCATTGCATGTGAAGTTGGCGGGTGCCTTGGGTAAGAGCTCGCCGTCAGTATATGCAGCTGGATGTATATTGGCTGCATGCCCAAATGTATTATACTAATGAATATATGAAGAAGACATCATAAGGTCGGTATGAGCATTAGAGCTCATAGGGCTTATATGAGGTTACGAAGTAAGCGAAGAGCTCATAGGGATTATATCAGATTGCCAAGTAAGTGAAGAGCTCATAGGGCTTATATGTGGTTGCGAAGTAAGCGAAGAGCTCATAAGGCCGGTATGAGCATTAGAGCTACTTACAGAGCTTATATGAATTTGCGAAGTAAGCGAAGAGCTCATAAGGCCAGTATGAGCATTAGAGCTTATAGGGCTTATATGAGATTGCGAATTCATAGTTTCTCGCAACCAGGGAAGCTTGTCCCTAATGTCTGCAATTAAGATCGGAGTCTGAAGATCACTTTTATTGAATATATGAATAACATTATCCCTAGTGACCATAACAACCTTAAACTTAACGACATCCCAGGCAAACAGACTATGACTTATAGTAGGCACATATAACACATCCTTTAAGAACAGACGGTTGATTGTTTGTTGGGTAGAGAGGCATGTATTATCACACTGCTTTTCCCCTCGATAGGAAGGAGGTTGTTACCCCCAACCTTCACAACTCTATGATGCGGGTAGATGTGGTAGAAATGACCTATATCAGATATTATGTAAGCTGTTGCACATGTGTCTAGTTTCCAGGTGTATATTGTACTAACCTATGGGTTGGTCTGAATAGATTCAGAGACAAAACTGGAGGGATCGAGTTGTTGGGAGACAAGCCCTTGAGAAATGGAGGCTTGTGCAACTTGAGCTTCAGAAACGGAGGCTTGCGCAACTTGAGCAACAGCCGCTTGGGGCTGTGCTATTTGTTTCTTACTAGCTTGGTCATGTTTTAGCTTCTGGCAATCTTGCCAGACATGACCTTTGAATCGATGTCCGTGTCATTTGCAGTAGGTACAAGACCGAGTGCCTGGATCTGCAGAAGCTTGCGAAGCTTGTGAAGCTTGCTGGGATTGAGATTTTGTGGCTTATTGCTGGGATTGCGCAAATTTCTTCCTTCTAGCCTTATTCGGGCGACCGTTGGCTAGTAGCGCCATATTGGTCTGGTTTCTGCCATTGTAGCTAGAGAGTTGGTTATTGATTGCTAGACCTACTAGCCTCTTCTTCAAATCATCATATGAGAGATTTTCCTTAGTAGTTAGGTTATCTACTATATTGTGGTAGTGAGTGACTAAGGAAGCGAGGAGGTATTCGCGCTTAGCTTCTTCAAGTTCCAGCAAAGTCCTATATACAGCCTTGAAGCTGCCAGGATGTACATTCGAGGTCAATTGGTGCAACTGCATCTATCGAATCTCAAAAGTATCAAGGAACTGAGAAATTGATTGCGAGGTATCAAGTGTGGAAGCAAGCGAATTAAAGGCATGAATCTCATGTACAAAGGATAGCGGGGTATCTTTGTAGTATGTTTTGCGGAGATAATGCTAGATCTTATTTGCAGACCTATGCCTACCAATCTGCAGCATGATTTTCTGCAAAACAACTTGAATAAGGAGCAGAAGAGATTCTGTCTCTATATGCTTATGATGTATTATTTCAGCAGCTGTTGCTGTGAGCGGAGAAATATAGCCATTGACAACTACTTGTGTAGCTTCTAGAGCATCAAAGATCATCAACATCTGTTGTAACCAAAGATCATAGTTCTTTGCATCTTCAAGAATTGCTAGCTTTTCTAGCTTAATACTAGACCTGAAGTCCCGATGGACAGAAATAGGTACTGCCGCTTGCGGTGCTTGTGCAGCAAGCGCTAAAGCCAGTTGAACTTGGGGTGGTATAGCTTCAGGAGCTAGAGGTTGTGGTTGTGGAATAGCTAGTGGTTGTGGTTGTGGAATAGCTAGTGGTTGTGGTTGCGAGAGTACAATGGTTTTGAGGATTTCTTCTTCGCTATCAGGCTGATTTTGGTGAACTCTTGAATGGGTTCGTGGTTGCCTTGATGGTCCTGCTTCAGAAGACATGTTGTGTTTATTCGTAGAGAGTCAAAGCGTAGAGGGCTCAGAACCTTTAAATGATAAAGGAGGGAAGTGCAGCAGTGAGATCCAAATGTCCACTGAAGGATAATACGAATGAGCGAAGTGAGATTGTCACGTAGAGATATGAAGAAGTGAGAGCTGTATTGCAGCGAAGAGATGCGTTGTGATGTGATTGTTATATCTCTATCCAACAGGAAATGAACGAGATATATATACATGAATGAACGTACATAAGAAAGTGAAGAAGAAGAAGGACATATGAGTAGCACGCAATGCCTGTGAAGGCCGATGCTTGCCATTTGATCTGCAGGCCAGAGCACGCAATGCCTGTGAAGGCCGAAGCACGCAATGCCTGTGAAGGCCGAAGCACGCAATGCCTGAGAAGGCCGTTGCTTGCCATAAGATCTGCAGGCCGAAGGTCGCTGCGTGTGGAATAGCAAGGCATGGGCGGAATGAATGAATGTACGGCATTCAATCACTAACAAGGCCACCTAGAGGCTTTGAAAAAATTTAGCTAATAATCGCCCTTCATTGGATGATTATACCCACCAGTGTCTGATTCTCCGTTAAATTCCGGTCTTTAGGTAGTCAATCCTGAAGGCGAGATGGTAGACTTCAGTGTTGCCCCGCTTGCCCCGCATTTGTACGTCGCAGATCCCTGTCACTACCCTTGTCGCTGGCGAGCCAAATCCCGGTGGTGAGCCTAATCCCTGTGATTTACGGTATCGTGGTACGCGGTCAGCGTGGACCCTCTCCATCCCTGGTGATGTCTCGATGCTTGAGGTCGCTGCCGACGCATATGCGCGTACTGCGAGGGGGGGATCAGTGTTAGTGGAAACACTATTGGTCATCGGCATTTATACCAGGTCTGGAGGTGTGGTATGGCTGCTTGTATCTGTTACAGGCATTGGTGGTGGTGATGGTGGCGTTTTCTCCACCTCTGTCAATCTATCCTGCACCTTATCCACTTCGTGCATCAGTCTGCGGTTCTCCTGCTCTAGCCCTTCCTCTTCCTCTTACGTCTGATCTGTTGGAGTATGCTTGACCCATGGTGGCGCCCCCTTTGTCTTAATGAGCTGGTGAATTCTTGTGCGTAAAGTGTAAACCCTTAAACCCCTGCTCAAAAATATTTTCAGCATCGCCATTTAAGGAGTTCCCGAAAGCACCAAACTGCTTTGCGTGTATTCTGTGCTTGAAATTGCTTGACGGTGTTGCGATAGTTATAGAAATAGGTATGCAGCGAGAGTCAAAAGTCCATTGAAGGAAGATACGAATTAAGGTCGAGTGCACTGAGAAGAGATAGATAGAAGAGTTTTGTATTAGGCAGTGAAGATATCTCGTAGCGCAGGCTCGCCACAAGATACGTAGTCTGGTTCATGATACGTATGCTGACAAGTTAAAGTAGGCTCGCCACCCAATGAATGTATGCCTACTAGTTAACTGAACAAACGTATACATAAGCTTGCCACTATGAAGTATTGCACCCGCTCAGCTGAATATACTCTTATCGACCAAGATACATACTTGTCACAATCAGACTTTGAAGTGCACTTGGAAGAAGAAGACTTGGAGGCGGAACTGGAGGAATCCATGCAACACTTGGAAGCAGACTTTGAGGATTATGGTGATATTTCATTACTAAGTACCATTCATGTTCGTCCGTCCTGATACCATATTTGGCATGAGACTAACCTTATTATTTCGCAAGTAAGACAATATCACTTGGCAGGACAGTATGACGGAAAAAAAAAAAAAGTCCGAAGCATTGTTTGTTTATATGCATGGAATTCTGGGTAAAACGAGGAGCCTGATGTGTTATTCGGGCATTCAGAAGCAAGAAAATACTACTCTTGTGGTAGTTTGGTAGTTTGGTTGGCACAAGGAATTGTGAGTGGCAATCCCGACAACCCAGTGGCAATGACGGCGGCGATAACGGTGATAACACAGGAGAGTGTAGTCTGGCTTGGGGAGAGTGGAGGTTTGTTTTAACAATAGTTAGCCAAATGTTGTCCGTGATATTAATGGAAAATGTCTTTATTAAAGCGTACCATTTTATATGGTGGGACTATGAAGTGCGTGCTTATAACGAGAGTTACCTGTACCACTGCACCTTCCAACTCAGCCTCCCTGAATGATTGTGATTCGTCTGGCCTACAGACCATGCCAGCTGATATTCAGAGTCCTCAACCCGATCTATCGATAAGCAATTGCAAGGTTTACATTTTGTTTCCTTTTTTCAAATACACATATTCATTGGAGGCCCTAATTAGGGGAAATAATGAGCCACCTAGAATTCCAGCTGGCTTCAGGATAAGACAAGTTAATATACCAGGTCCGCTGTGGGCTAAATAAAGAAACCTATTAAGGAGGAAATGGTTATCCAACCCTTCCCAATGCAACATTGATCTGTCCTGTCCTAATCTACTAATGTACAGGTGCCTACTCAATTTCTGGGCCGGTTGATAAGATAAGGCTGTTGTTTTTTTTTAGGTAGCGAATCTGTATACGTATTCGTGATAAGGGTTTGGAACCTCTACACAAATATGGCAGTCATTGTGAGGGCACATAACTGGATTTTCAGTGAATACCCAGCCAATGAAGCAGACAAACCACTCCATCCTCTTCACCCACTGCTAGACATACCAGCTAACCTTTACACACTTTAACATACCATACATACCTTGCCAGTGTAAGCCAATTCATCAATGTATGGCCCCAATCAGTTAAACCCCCACTAACCTCCCCCACGCAGACCTCCAAGCGCTTCCACACCAAGTTCCAGGCCCCTCCTGCACCGTCAGAACCAAGAAGTTAAAGACTCTCCAATTTGACTCATCTGCTCCGGGCACAAAACTTCCTCAACTATGCCCTCCAACCCACTACCCCAGCCCTACCCTCGTCCAGTTCCTGTCAATGCTGTGCTGCACCCAATCGCATATGTTTTCACTCCCACCAAAGAACGAACTGGTGAAACGTGCGGGACCTATCTTATCTCCCTCGGGTTTAATCTGGAAACACTAGAAAGCGAACTCAGGCAACTTTGTAGGCCAGGGACTGAGTTCGGTTTCGACATGAGGACCGATGCCAGAAAGACGCAATTTAAGGATGACCTAGCGTCATATCTGCCTCGCATTATCCTAGCTGAAAGGCTTTCCGTGCCAGCAGGGTTTACCGTTGTGAACGACAAAATGGGCGGTTCCCTCTTCTGGTGGGTAATGCATTGGAGAGGCAAATACAAGCGCAAGATCAACAAATCTGGTGTTTCAGTGGACCAGGCTCCACCAGCACCAGCACCAGCACCAGCACCAGCACCAGCACCAGCACCAGCACCAGCACCAGCACCAGCACCAGCACCAGCACCAGCACCAGCACCAGCACCAGCACCAGCACCAGCACCAGCACCAGCACCAGCACCAGCACCAGAACCAGCACCAGCACCGTCACAATTTGACCCAGAAGAGCTTGTACGCCAAATGGCACAGTTTTGGAAGGTGGATATTGACGAGGCGGGCCAGATGTTGCAAGACGTCAAAGACATAAAGTCACTAAAGGAAACGCAATCATTAACGAAGCAAGCAGTGACCGAGCTTGAAGAGAGGCAAACCCGCGTCGATATGGACTTAAAGCTTGTCCACGCTGTCCAAGAAGATCAAAGTACCACATTGACCAAAATGGGGGAGGACCAGGCCAAGATAACGGCCAAATTAGAGCAAACCAATATGCTCCGAGAGGCGGTCCTTGAAACAACGATGCAGCGGATCAAGCGGGAACGGAACCTGCATCGCAGCCTCTCTATCCAGCTGCGAATATTCCAACCCAACGCAGTGGGGTGTGCTGGAGCCCCGATTCCACATGTGCAAGCTGAACTGCTTGGCGGAGGTTTGTACAACCGGGTCACGATTGGAAATGCGTTTGATTACGTCTTTGATGGGGAAATCTTAACTTCCGAGGCAAAGGAGATTGCGGCCTCTGTAATGGAAAAATTCTTGCAATCTGGCCCTAATATCGCAATGATATACCTATTTCTAGGTTCAAGCGGGGCAGGAAAATCACAGTTATTTGAGCATATCATATCCCATTCTCAACTTGTTGGGTGCCAGCGGGCACAACTTGAGGAGTGGGTCCCGGGGCATCAGACGACTTCAAGATCACTTGTCTCACTCGCCGATGCTGCGAAGACAGTAGCAACAGGGGCCAACCAGCATTCGTCCCGAACGGTAAGGGTGGCAAAAATATGTCATACACCGAATCGGGAGGTAATCCTGTTAGATATTCCAGGGGATGAATGTGCCCTAGTCCGGCAAAGCAACGCCGGCCCGTCATCCACGAGGATTGCACTGATGCTCCAGGAGCTCCGAGCCCTCCTGGTACATTACTTTCCACCACCACGAAATGCAAAACACGTGCTCTTCAATAAACCGACCGATTCCGTGATCAAAAGTCTTATGGCCCTGCTGGAGCCATATGACATCAATGGGGGTTGGGGGCCTCATGCGGTAAAGGTGAATGTGATTTTGTGTATGCGTATGGAAGAAAATTCACGCCTGGCATGGAAAACATACTACGAGTTCCTACAGGCATTGAAAGGGCAATAAGTTTTGATTTTACTATATAATCCCCTAACTTGGAGCACCTGTGATTTTTTTTTTTTTTTTTTTTGTTCTCTTTCTTGCTCTACCTCTTGTATTCATTTTCTTTTTTTCTGCATGTCTATTGCATAGCCCCTTTAAACTAGTTACTATGAAAGGTTTTATATAGCTAGTACAAAAGTATATGTAGTCATATAAAAAAGTACTTTTATAGACAAGTATATAGAGCTAAACCTATAGCTAAAAATATACACAAATCCTTGGATTATATAAATATATGTTCTAGACTACTTATAAGTACTAGCTGCCTACAATTAATTCATTTAACCACTGAATTTAGTAAATAATCTAATATAAAATACTTGATAGATCTTATATAAGATATCTAATAGTACTTATATAAAATTCTCAATAGTACTTATATAAAATTCCTAATAGTACTTATATAAAATTTATAATAGTACTTATATAGAATTTCTGATTGTACTTATATAGAATTTCTAATAAATCTCATATAAGATAATAGGTTAAATATAAAATATTAAATAAGTATATATAGTTTAGTAATATAAATAGAGTACTATATTCATAGTTTAAAAGCTAGGCTAATATCTAGAATTATAAGATTTATTTACTCTATACAATACATATCATTCTATATAATATACTATAATATCAATATATTATAATACTTACCCTTAGTTGTTTATAAGTTTAGTTAATATCTCTTTCTACTCTACTATCTATTTTTAATATCAGGAAGTTAAGCCAGCTTTATATGAGCTACAAATAAAGGTATAGATAATGCTGTAAAAAAGAATGAAGCTTATAACATGTGTATATACATATATTATAATAAGAATACTAACTTCTGGCTCCTTAATACTTAAGGCTTCCTAGTAGGAGGCACTAAACTCTAAGCAATAACTAGATTTCTTTATGTAATACCCATGCAAGGTACCTATTTGAGCTATGCTACTATCTATGCTACTTTTCTTGCAATTATCTATACAATAACAACATCAGCAAGAAAAAAGTGGCGTCCGGACGCACTGCCCAGCGTCCGGACGCGAGAGCTCGCGCGAGTGCGTCCTGTGCGTTCTGTGCGTCTGGACACCTGGCTGCGTTGCAACACAATCAGGACGCCCGGCTGCGTTCCAACACAATCAGGACGCCCGGCTGCGTTCCAACACAATCAGGACGCCCGGCTGCGTTCCAACACAATCTGGACGCCCGGCTGAGTTGCAATACAATATGGACGCCCGGCTGAGTTGCAACACGATCTGGACGCCATTGGGGCAACCAAAGCCGTCCGGACGCTGGTTGGCATATTTCAATGTCTGGATATTAGAGTTCGTTCCCTTCGCATCATCAACTGAATTGAAGTTGTTAACGCTATAGGTTCCATGTCCGGCGTTGCTAAACCAAGGCCTCAAATCGCTCTCTTCTACAATGCACACCCGCTCACCACTTGCATGTACGGCGCTCTAACACCAGCCAGGTACGTAGCCCATTGAATATGCACGCAGCGGAAATATCCATTGTATTCGCTAATAATTATATACACAGAAGTATTGAGTAATAGATATATATATAAAACATGCACTTGCTGCTTCTATCGCTCTAACACTCGGTCTAATACTCGCCCCAATACCAGCTCTAATACTCGCTCAAATACTCGCCCTAATACTCGCTCCAATCCTCGCTCTAATACTCGACCTAATACTCGCTCCAATACTCACCGTAATGTGCTGGGATATAGAGCCAAGTAGTCTGGTTGGCACAGAGCGAAGGGAAAATGCACGGGGAAGAGAGGTACATATACTGGAAAACCATAGTTGCCAAGGCCCACTGCTAAGGCCCACACTTTAGACTTTCCGAAGAGAATGAGATAAGGGATAACAAGAGAATGATCAATGGCGCTCAGCCCCCTTTCGCCCGCGGGTGCCGTACTATTCAATGCCTGGCCTGGTAATAGTCATATTGGGAAATCGTGGTCGCTGTATAGAGATATGTGCGGAGTTCACGCTTTGTGATTTGTTTCGTAGGAATTCATGCATTCGCGTAATCTGGTTGGCACAAGGCATTCGCGGGCATATATATATATATATGCGAGAAACTCGTGCTTTTGGAGACATATATATATATGTGCGAGAAATCCATGCATTCGCGGGCTTATATATATATGTCTCCAAAAGAACGAGTTTCTCGCATATATACTGTACCAAAAAGCGGGATGTTATCGCTCGGGTGGTGATTCCGCTTCTCTATGAATACCAAGAGCACTGTCCGGGTGGCTGAACTTTATCGGCCTAGCGAATAAAGTTATGTTATACCACATACTTCCGAGAATGCCATAGCAATCCCGGATCGCATTAAATCTGTACTTTGGTGGGACCCAAAGTTGGTTAAATAAAATAGCGGTACGATCTTAATACAGTGTTGCAAAGAGTATTTAGTTTGATCCAGTAATAATTGCAAAGACACCAAGTAGATTAGAATACATTACAGATATGGGATGGCTATCAATGTCTTACCAATCTCATGCGAAGAATGAGCAAGTACTAAGTTCTTCTTCTTCTGAGTACTTCTTATTTAAAGTACTTTTTAACCCTCTTAATACTACGAGGTAGATTACTTTGAAATCAGATTGTATAAGGTAGAATAAGATTTGCATTAAGTACTTAAAATAGATCGAAATTTACCAAAAAATAATGATCACGTTACCATCACCCACGTTACGCTATGTATAATTTCTACATTTATAATTAATCATCCACCACCTCTACGACTTCAGCCTTCATCACCTTCATCATTTTCCTTAACATCCTCCATGCCGTTTCCTTATCCGGCCATGCCATCCCTTGAAATAATACTCTAACAGCTTGCTCTACCACCAAAGCTTCGTCCTTCTCTTCTTCACCAAGCACCTTACTGGCACACTTTAGTTCTTCCACCCCCTCCTCCATGTACAAGTTAATAATGGAGATATCTACCTGGTATTTCCTCCTCTTTTCAATCTCATTTGTAGCCCTCTTACGCTTGCAAGAGTTAGGGGCAGCCTCTGCATCCTTCACTTCTCCTACGTCAACCTCCCTACCCTTACCTTTATCCATTCTCACCTCTTCGCTTAGTCTAGGCTCAGCTCCAGATTCAGCTTCGGCTTCCTTTGGGGGTGATACAGAAGATTCATAGGGGATCGACCCCTGCAGTTCCATAACCGCCTCAGAGCCAGGAAGTTCCTTGTCAATATTCTCAAGATCCATGTTTGGAGGTTGAGTAGCAGCTTCAGTAATAGAAGAAGAAGAATTTTGGAAAGAAGAAAGTAAGGTTGGGAGGTCTAAAGGTGCCTAGCCAGCGGGGTTTTGTGTCCGACCAGTGGAACTTTCCCCAACCTTGGTTTCCAGCTCTGAACTAGCCAAAGCCTTCTTTCCTCTTACTTTGCATCTGTCTGATATAGCTTTATCAACTATATCACACGAGGTTAATCAAGCAACCTTCTTTATCTTCTTAGTGGCTAGCCGCTCTTGGACACTTGTCTCCAAAATAAGTTTTGCTGCTGCCCAATCCATGTGTTTATCTAAAAACATTGCAAGCTCCTTTAGAAACTCTTTGGCCGGCCATGGTGGTATGAGGTCCCCTACCTGGTCTTCCTACTATGCACTCTAGGTTGCTTCCAGCCTTTCTTTTGCTTTGCCCTTCCTTCGCTCAGACTCTGTATGAATATCTGCTAAGGGCAGGATTGTTGAGGTGAAGCCAAGCTCAACATCAGCAGTCACCCTATCCACTTGCATTTCTCTGTAGTCCTCATCCGTCTAGGTATCAATCACCTCCTTCTGGACCTGGGCTGCAAATGAGATCTGTTCCACCTGTTCTTGAGTTAGCTTGGCAACTTCCAACACTAACTTCCACCTTTCTGGTCCATCGAGCTTAGCAAGCTCGTTTCTATATCTTTCGCGGAGCATTTGGGTCCTCTTCACTAACTTCCCTGCAATATTGGTGATTTCAGTAGACATTGTTTTATGGAGAAATGGTGTTTGAATATTGTAAGGAAGATGGAGGGGATCGGGGGTATTTATACTGAAGGATGTGTCGAATTTAGGTAGGTTAGAATCGTCCACTTCATTCTTTCTAGCTCCCATTTGGTTATAGAGGGCTTGGGTGACTCTGCCTTTTATGTTCCACGTTGTTCGCGACGTTCTGGTTGCTTGTAAGAACATTCTACGAACAATCGAGTTCCATTCCAACACTTACCCTAAACTTCTTTCTGTTCTTGGCCTAGTAATTCCAACACCTTCCTTCCATAGTCTTTTCTGTTCGATGCGTCCCCTTAGACTGCTTTTCAGTTCTAGATCGTTTGTGAAGTTCTGTACATTTCTAGGAAGGTTCTATAAGGAATTACCAAAAGTATTTTGATTTAAATGCTTTGGCCATCTACTATGGCCAACGTACTTCCAGAACTTTTTGGCCTCCTCAGCAACAAATAACACACTATATAACATACCAACGTATGCAATAGAATAAAAACAGGCTGTATCACACATGTTACTGGTCCTACGTATGCGATAGAAGAAAGACAGGCTGTATCATATACATTACAGGTCCTACGTGTGTGATAGAAAAAGACAGGCTGAATCACACATGTTACTGGTTGTAAGGAAGTCACATTCCATTTCCCAATGAAATGTAACTCCCGTTACATACCAACTTTTAACCTAGTGGAATAAGATATTATCAGGCCGCCAGCGTCGGCCGGCAGATGATAATAAAGGTATAGTAACTCATATATTTCATTATAGTAATGAGCGTGACCATTGGAAGGGTCACGCGATACTTGTAGTTCTATTTCCTAGTAGTTTCTGGCAGTTTCTATCATGTTGATTTCAAATCATGTAATGGGTCAGATGATGGCGCACTGCCCCAGCACTGCCCCAGCACTGCCCCACTATGGACAGTATATAGTCCCCTGAATTCCCCTTTGTTGGAGGAGCGTTCAAGTCAGTTCAAGCGAGAGATAGAGACAGAAATACAGTAGTAGATATCTACCAATAATAAAGGATTGAGCTATTATATTCTGGGCCCGTTTGGGCCCATCTCCCTCTATGTTTCAATAACAAGTTATAGGCCGGTCGGGCCTACCTTTTACAACTAGAGCGACAATAGAATATATGCAAGCAAGATATACTTAAACAGAAGCTATAGGTTCCGTGCACCTATAGTTTGCTGTAGTAAACTCTAGTACTGCCGCCCGGCAGTAGAGAGTTGGTTATAAAGCATGCCGCCTTACTTTACATTTTTTAATAGGACATAGTACTTTATTATTTTAGTCTCAAGTGGTAACAATAGCAAGCTTCTATGAAAAGTAATAGACGTATCTACCTCTATTACAATAGTATGAAGTGTTATAACTAAACTCGAGCCAAAGAGTTTATTATAATAGCTAAAGGTTACAATAAAAAGTACTTGTCAATAGGAAGTTATTAAGTATACAACTTATACTTCAAGATTTAGATACATATTTAAAGACTTGGTTTTTCCTTGCCAAAGTCAGACTTGGTTTCTCTTCACCAAAGTCAGTACAATTGAATTGGTTACTCAATTGTAAGGTCCCACATTTTCTAGTAATGTGCGACAAACTTAATAACTTGTGTTGGAAAGGTTGGAGGCCTGACCGAACAGTTATTTATTATTATGTGGTATCAATAAATCTTATCAGTATAACAACATATATTTAAACAACAACTTGCGACAAGGTAAAGCTTTAATTTTTAAGAGTAGGACTCTCTTTTTTGAGGGAGCCATGTAAGGAAGTCACATTCCATTTCCCAATGAAATGTAACTCCCGTTACATACCAACTTTTAACCTAGTTGAATAAGATATTATCAGGCCGCCAGCGTCGGCCCGCAGATGATAATAAAGGTATAGTAACTCATGTATTTCATTATAGTAATGAGCGTGACCATTGGAAGGGTCACGCGATACTTGTAGTTCTATTTCCTAGTAGTTTCTGGCAGTTTCTATCATGTTGATTTCAAATCATGTAATGGGTCAGATGATGGCGCACTGCCCCAGCACTGCCCCAGCACTGCCCCACTGTGGACAGTATATAGTCCCCTGAATTCCCCTTTGTTGGAGGAGCGTTCAAGTCAGTTCAAGCCAGAGATAGAGACAGAAACACAGTAGTAGATATCTACCAATAATAAAGTATTGAGCTATTATATTCTGGGCCCATTTGGGCCCATCTCCCTCTATGTTTCAATAACAAGTTATAGGCCGGTCGGGCCTACCTTTTACAACTAGAGCGACAATAGAATATATGCAAGCAAGATATACTTAAACAAAAGCTATAGGTTCCGTGCACCTATAGTTTGCTGTAGTAAACTCTAGTACTGCCGCCCGGCAGTAGAGAGGTGGTTATGAAGCACGCTGCCTTACTTTATACCGGTCTTATGTGTGTGATAGAAGAAAGACAGGCCATAAAAAAAAGAGGAGGGTGGGGCTTAACCAATTTGAACCAAGAGGTTATTCCAATACCATGATTCGCCATCAATCTTACTCACAAAATGATACCTACTAAGGAGTACATCAACAATGTTCAAAATTGTTAGTGGAATAGAGCCACTTTCACTCATTAGTATATATACTTCATAAGGTGTAGCCCAGAATTCCTCTTGCATATTTCGTTGTAGGATGACAACCTGGAATAATACTTACGTCAGCTGACCAACCTCCATGGTGAATATCCTTTGTATATGGGCAAAGCCTTCCTTGGAATCAGTGTTTGGATCCAATGGCAAATGTACTCAAATAATAGTAGTACCTGCATAGATCTTATGAAGTTCACTGTTCTTTTTATGATCTTCCCCATTGACAATGGCTGTAAATGAGCCCCAAAATTAGAGGTTGTACTTAGGTAAAAGCCAGAGATCTGTGCCATATATTCGTTCATATGCCAATGCTATTTGAGTTATATCCCATGAGTCTTGTAAGTCACGGGCTATCTTTTTTTTTCCGACTTTTGCATAATTGTAATGGCTGTCAGTGTAATCCACAAAGCATTTATGTCCATTTATAGAAAATACCAGAGCCACATGTTGCGGAGTAATGGTATGTTTGATTCATGGACAATCTTCCAGAATTTGATTCACGGTATCAGTAATAGTACTGTAAACAAGGTGATCCTTGTACAAACCATCAATTGTATAATGAAGCGTTTGTGAGAGGTTAACAGCCTGGAGGAGCTGGAAGTCATTCTCATTAGAGTTGGTATGTAGTGCATACTGTTTGAAGTACTTGTGTTTCTGCTACCCCATGAAGCAAGCCGAGTTTCGAGTAGTCCCATATGTCCATATGTTTTCATGATAGTGTAATAGAATGTACACATTCGGGACTTTCCACTTATTTTTGAGTTTGGCTGAGGATTGAAGGCCTTTCACAACCCATTGGAATGCGGTACGTGCCTGTAAAACAGTTTGTGTGACCATAGCTCTCTCTTCTGCTATAATCTTTAGCTTAAATATTAAAGTAATAGCAAGTGCAAGTTTATAGGGTACAAAAATAAAGTTATCATAAACTAGCTGGCGGGGAGTTTTATTAGGTAGGGGCGTTCCTGTCAGAAGTGAAGCTAGATCTCTTTCTACACTTGGTCGGAAGTAATCTCCTAGGAGTTTGAATAATCGTATCAGTATGAAAGGGTTGAGACATGCAATTCGGGTATTTTCACTAAAGTTCATAGAGCCTTTATAAGATATTGGATTTTGGGGGCGCCCCCATTGGTATGGAAGCTCAATTTTCTCCTAGGCCAGTTGATATGCGATTTCCTCAGTAGTTCCAAAAGCCTCAACAAGGCACCCCTGGAAGTATTTGCAAATGCAGTATTCCGCATACAATGGGTCATGGGGGGTTGACCTGAGTGGGTCCAGACATGGATGATACAAAGCCATAAGGGGACCATCAAAATTAAGTCCTACTTTCTGCAAGAATTGGTCTCGACCAACCTTGATATTATAGGCGGGCTGTAACTATGGATATACAAGTCGGCGGAAAGGTATCAAAGGGGTTATTTGATGATGAGTGCAAGTATAAACGCAGTAACAACTCGGGTGTATTACAGACTTGATAAGAGTAAAGCTATATGAGACTTAGAACACCACTTGGGTCTTATTGTATTAACTATGTAAAAGCGGTGAGTTATATAGAAGCTTAGATCTGATAACGAATAATCAGATCTGGACAGTACTTCCTATAATAGCTTAGTAGCATTGATATCAGGTCATTGCCTAACTAGGAAACCACTTCCTATTTAGTAACACTGCAGTCTGACATATATTGATTTGGCAGCCTGAACTTCAACGCATTGTAGTCAGGCTGATATACAGAATCTAAATTCGATTATAACCAATAATGATATCTAAACAACAAGCATAAGAATATAATGGAAACATAT
Source organism: Terfezia claveryi (assembly GCA_015179025.1). Lineage (NCBI taxonomy): Eukaryota > Fungi > Ascomycota > Pezizomycetes > Pezizales > Pezizaceae > Terfezia > Terfezia claveryi. Next base: position 59,903 of record WHUX01000138.1, on the reverse strand, counting down.
TGAAGAGAATATATGTATGAGAGCCAACCTCAGAGACACACACTTCAATAGCCAATCCCTTTAATGCTTTATTCCCAAGTGTGCTACCCGCATCTGTATGAGTGATCAGTCTATACAGTTAGCAGCTATAGCAGGGTATTGGTTCCACTGGGGGTGTAGGTCCCTTACCTGAGCCATAACATTACTTCCCATTTCGAGGCAGCTGCCCTCAGCTGAATACAAGTCCTTCTGACCCCGGATAAGACAAGTATTAGTAACAACTCAGGTAATTTCCTGGTGGTAGGCACTAACCAACTAGCTAGATACCTTCACTCCCATTTAAGGGTACCACAAGACCGGTGTGTCTACACATACATGCCATGGCCATTAAAAACCAAACCTCTCGCCAAAAAACCCACAGAGAAAAGGCGACGAGTAGGAGGGTAAAAGGTACCATGTCTTCATCTATTGGAATTTCCTGATGTAGAGCCAGCCTCATACATCTCTTTCATCTCGTGCTTATTGGGGAACTTCTCTCAATACTCTCTGAGCTTCTCCGGACAGTTATTCAACTTGTCAAAGGTCTCCCAAGTGTCTTCAAACTCCGTATATCCTTCCCAACGCACCCTATACTTGACTATTCCTCTATTTTTGCGAGAGTCCACAATGGATTCGACTTCGAAGATATCTGGTTCATCATCATCCATATCTTGTGTTTCATCTCGTCGTTTGAATGGTTTTAGGAGGGTTACATAACAACATTGTGCCATCGTGTGCCTTGTGGAACTTGAGCCTATATGCATGTATACCAATAGCTTCAATGACCTTGTAGGGCCCTATCCACTTGCTGGTAAGGGAACGGTTGTTCCCAGCTCGTATCTGTAGATTCCGGTGGTCAACTAATACCCAGTCATCAATAGCAAACCTGCATGCTTTTTCAAGGTGTATAGACTTCTCTTGTGGTTGATTTGCTTGAGGGTATCGTGAATTTGGTTGTGCACTGTTGTCATTCGGTCAACCATTCTTCTGCAGCAGGAGAGGAGAATTCATAGTCATCTGAAAGGTGAATGGTGTGAGGGTCGAAGCCGTACAAACTTGGTACGGGGAGTACTTATGGGTAGAGTGGGCGGCAGTATTATAGGCAAACTCGGCTAAGGGTAGCCATCGTTTCCAACGAGTTTACCTATCGTGACAGTAGATGTAGAAGTACTGCGTAAGTGTTTGGACTACCCATTCAGCAAGTCCATTGGTCTGAGGGTGATAGGCAGTGGAGAGGCGGAGGGATATATTGAGCTTCTGGTTAAGCTCTTTGAGGAATCTAGAGGCGAATTGTGGACCATGGTCAGAGGTGATATGTCGGAGAAGGCCATAAAGTCTCCATATCTGGTTAATGTAAGTATCAGCAATATCGGATGCTGTCTATATAGTTTTTGCCGGAATGTAGTCTTGTACTTTCATAAACCGGTCTGTAATAACAAGTATTGCATTAAAGCCTTCTGACTCTGGTAGCTCACCAACAAAGTCCATAGCTATTTCCTCAAATGGTTGTTCTCTAGTTGGCATCGGTATCAACTTCGTTTGCCTACTATGCCTATCTGCCTTTGCTTTTTGACACTTAGTACATCCTCCCACATAATTTGCAATATCTTTTGCCACTTATCCCATGTAAAATTCCTTGACACTAGCTCTTGAGTACGATGTCTTCCCCAATGTACTGCCACTTGACTGTCATGGTGTTGCTTTAACACTTCCAACTTAAACTCGAGGGGTACCACCCATAGTGCATCCTTCTTCTGCCATCCAGCCACATCTATTCCTTCCACTTCAACATCTTCGCTTCCTCTTCATCCTCTTCCTCTAGTACCATTAGTTGTCATCTTCGAAAAATCTAGCATCCATGCCTAATTTCTCTTCCCCTGAACATCTAGACAAGCCATCAGGCTTACCTATCTTGGAACCAGGTCTGTAGTAAATATTGTAGATGAACTCGGACATGTGGAGGTACCAGGTAGCTTGACGGGAGTTGAGCTTCTGTTTGGTATTGAAATATTGTAGCCCTTGATGGTCTGTATAGACATTCACTGGAACGCTAACCAACCAATCTCGCCACTTCTGGAAGCAATCCACGATTGCAAACAACTCTTTATCATGGATAGGCCAGTTGGTTGAGCTGCGGAGAGGGTTTTTGCATGGTATTCAATGGGGTGAAGCTGCTTTCCTCCATTGACAACATGTATTGAGAGAGGATACCAGCAATAGCTTATTACTAGCATAGTCTCTATAATTGTCTCAAGTTGTCTGTCAAACTGTGTGAGGATAGGAGCAGTGAGGAATCATTCTCGGAGGTCATCAAAGGCTTCTGTTGCATTTGTCCCCAACTGAAAGGAACATCTTTCGTTAAGTCGATTAAGGGGCGTGCTTTGTACTATAGTTGGCAATAAATCGATGGTAGTAATTAGCGAAGCCTAGGAATCTTGAACCTCTTTCTTCTTAGTAGGAATAGGCCACTTGGACATAGTTTCAAGCTTGGAGGGGTCCATTTGGATATGTTGACCATTGATGATATGACAGAGGAATAAGGTCTCCTAGACATGGAACTCGGACTTCATGAGATTAACGGCTAACCCATGTTGGATGCATTGCTGAAGAACTTTGTCGACTATTTGTTGATGTTCTTCCTCTATTCACCTCCATAGATGAGTATGTCGTCTAAGTACTAGATACATCCTTCCATATCCTTGAAGATCGTATCCATCATTTCTTAAAATGTAGCGGGGGCATTGGCAACCCAAATAGCATCATGGTATACTCGAATAGTCCCTTTTTCGTCCTGAATACTGTCTTCCATTCGTCTCCTAGTGCAATCCTAATGAGGTTGTACCCATTTTTGAGGTCCAATTATGTAAACCATTTACCTCCACGAGTTCTATCGAGTAACTCTGAGATAAAAGGGAGTGGGTATTTGTTTGTACAGTAAGATGGTTAAGGGCTCGGTAATCGACACATAGCCTCAAGGATCCATCTTTCTTTCGAACAAATAGGATAGGAGCACCAGCGGAGGAGCGTGAATGTTGGACTTTACTAATGGGAAGGTTCTCATCAAAGTACTTCTGGAGTGCTTCATCTTCCTCCCATGTGGTCTTATGGATAGCCCCGAATGGTATCTTTGCAGTTGGGTCTTGGAGAGGGATTTCGTGGTCCTATGGCTTGAGTTCAGGGGTCTAGCTGCCTGTTCTGTGGTAAAGCAATGTACGTAACGAGAGTATCGTTTGCTTGCATCAATAATAAGCACAATCTCGCCATCTTCAAGTGGCTCTTCAACTTCAAGAACAGAATTAGTAGGAATCCATCTAACAGAACATGGAATAATCAAACCTATAGAGACCTGTCTCAGGCGCCTGTCCTGAGTATCCACTAAAAATCCATTTTCTGTCAACCAAGACAAACCCAAAATAACATCCTTCTTTCCAATATCCAATACTTCGGCATCTATCTTAAACTTACCCAAACAATGAGAAGAGGAATCCAATATATCAACCCTAGTATTAACAACATATTTTCCTCCAGAAATTCGAGATCTATCTCCCTGCCTAACCTTAACTTCCCTGGCTTTTTCCAAATTCCCAACTTAATTGCTAACCTTTTTCCAACGACTGGAGTACTAGCTCCACAGTCTACCACTGCTTCTATCTCTTCCCCAGCAATGAAAATTCGGACTGTCAGAACGGGAGAGTGTCTAGGAGTACATCCGACGGTAGGTAATGTACTCTTTATTCTTTTCCCGATTCTTCTTCTTCAGAACCTAACTCAGTGATTTTGAGGTGTCCTTTATCAGTCCGAATTTTCTTGTTGGTATGCTCTTAGTTTCGGTTATTAGCGCTAGCATTTGTAGAAGAAGGAGTCTTCAATCGTTTGTCCTCTCTGCAGTCTTTAGATAGATGACTACTTCTTCCATACCATACACATCACCTTTCTTTTGCTCGTTTGTTGAAAGTTTGTGAAGGGATGCAGATTGATCCATCTGGCATAGTTGTCGATTCATGACGAGTATTCGCAGTTGTAGCATTCTCTCCTCAAAGTTGTACTCGCTCTTCTAAGGTTCTTTTCTTTGATACCAATTGCGTTAGAGGGGCATGACGGTTACGGCTTTGAAACTCAGTAGAAATGATATCCATTTCGATAAACTTTTGTCTTCATTGGTAAGGAAAGGTGCGAAGGTTTTGTAGTAGGCTATTGATTTATAGAGATCATGGGGAAGGTTGGAGATTATAATATTGATGACCTGTATCTCGGATAGTTTGGCATAATTGTTAAGCCTATCTACCTCTGTTAGATAATCTAAGATAGAACTAGTCTTTTTTAATGCCGCTAGGTCATGATATGCTCAATCTGCCTGGTAGTGGTCCGCATAATACAGTTCCATGGCTTCCTTAACCTCCTTCCAAGTATGATACTTAGCTCGGTTAGCCTTCCACCAATCTAATACTTTTCCATCTATTGATAACCGAATATATGCTAGCTTTTGGTCTTCATTTCAGGTGAGAGTGATAAGAAAGTAAACATCCATTTGAAGGATCCAGCCTTCAAGGTGTGTTCGGTCCCCTTTGAATTTATTCGGGGGTGGTGCTTTGCCTGCTATCTGCTTACCTTCGAAGATCCCAAGTCCTACTGAAGGTGGTAGTGGAGAAGTGGGGTCTCTGGGTCGTCTTTGTTCAACTGGTGGTGGAGGAGGTGATGGTATACCTCCTGCTGCTTGCTCGAGTCTTTGTGCTGTATTTGCTGGAGGATGCATAGGCTGAGGAGCCTGTACTCATCGTTCTACCCTTTCAAGTCGATCTTGAAAAGTTTGTAAATTGTCCTCTCATACTAGTGAATTGTCCTTTCATCCCAGCAAATTGTCCTTTAATACTAGCAAACCTTTGCTGATATTGGTCATGGTAGAAGTCAGCTTGTCCTTTAAGATATCGAAGGTTGTGGTGAATTGTCTGAAACTCTTTTGTTTAGTTCTCTTATCCAGAAATAATAAGGTTCTAGATCTGTGACAGGGCGCTTTGGGTATCATTCGATAATTGTACATGTTTGTTGGTAGCAGCATTAGCTGTGTTCTGGATATCTGCTGCACTTCGCTGAATGAATTCGGTATGTGCTGTCTGTCTCTGTTGTAGCTATTGTACCTGTGCAAGTGTAGCTTGCTTTTCTGCCTCTAAATGCTGAACTTGTGCCTTCATGGCAGCGTATCCAGGATCAACGGAAGTTTGGTGGTGAGCTGCTGGTCGCTTGCCCTTAGTGGAGGGTCCTGGATTGGTAGATGGAGCTACTGATGAAGCGACTGATCATATGATAGGTTCTAGAGAGGAGGAGGATATTGATCCGAGTCCTATTTGTTGATGGGGAGTGCCCCAGCGTTCCTAAAACTGTAGAATCTGGGATGAGGGAGCATAGTATTGCTTGATAAATTGTTCAGCTCGTTGTTGTGCCTGGACAACACTATCATTATCAGTGTCAGCTATAGGCTAATCAGAGGCTTCACCAAGTAAACCTCTCAACATCGACATGGTTGTAGGGGATTGTGAGATGTTGATGTCTATAGAAGTATATAGACAAGTGGTGTAATGTTATAGGCGGGCTATAACTACGGATATACAAGTCGGCGGAAAGGTAACAAAGGGGTTATTTGGTGATAAGTTCAAGTATAAATACAGTAACAACTCGGGTGTATTGCAGACTCGATAAGAGTAAAGATACATGAGACTTAGAACACCGCTTAGGTCTTATTGTATTAACTATGTAAAAGCGGTGAGTTATATAGAAGCTTAGATCTGATAATGAATAATCAGATCTGGACAGTACTTCCTATAATATCTGAGTAGCATTGACGTTAGGTCGTTGCCTAACTAGGAAACCACTTCCTATTTAGGAATGCTGCAGTCTGACATACATTGATTAGGCAGCCTAAACTTCAACGCATTGCAGTCAGGCTGATATACAGGATCTAAATTCGAGTATAACCAATAATGATGTCTAAATAACAAGTATAAGAATATAATGGAAACATATCGAAGAGAATACATGTATGAGAGTCAACCTCAGAGACACACACTTCAATAGCTAATCCCTTTAACACTTTATTCCCAAGCGTGCTACCCGTATCTGTATGGGTGATTAGTCCATCACAGGTAGCAGCTATAGCAGAATATTGGTTCCACCGGAGATGTAGGTTCCTTACCTGAGCCATAATACTTGATTTTGATTGGAGTGATATCCTTCCTCAGTTGATACATAGGGAAGAGGTAGCGCCCTTGAGCCTGAGTGTCTATCCGAAGGTTACCAAATTCATCTTTTGATATGAGGCAGCCTCGGCAGGCATGGTCAGCTTTATGAGATTTGATTCCAGCGAGTTTGTTTTGTTGTGGCATACCTCCATGATGTATAATACAAAACATCCGTACAAATTTGGTGCTAGAACTATCCAACATTCTGATAGTGGTGCCTTTATCCATTCTTGTACAGTCAGGCTGGAGAGCAGCTGATATGTCAGTTTCGTTACTTCCAAAGGGACCTAATATTAGAACAAAGATATTTTGAATCTTCTCCCACAAATGTAAAGGCAGATTAGATAGAGTAATATAGACTTTAGCTAGAGAATAATATGAGTTGGGGTATAGACTAAAGCCATCCAAAAAGGTGGTATATAGTAAAGAATAAAAGGACTAGTTGACGGTTAGAAGTTCATTACATCCATAATACAGTAATTCGAGTTCTGCTACCAATCAGTGTCTTTTCTCCACAGACTGAAGTCCATTCTCTGTGCTTGTGGCAGTTTCCGTTATATACATAATGTATACAACAAAGAATTTGGGAGAGATGACACATCGTATTGATAGGTCGGAGGGTTCTTCTTATAATAGTGAAGAATCTTGGGGAAGTATTTGGTTGCAGGCCGAGAGACTATTATAATCTAGAAAGATTACAGATTTATAATGAATAATATTATCCAATAGGATAATCTCTGTCATATGCTCTATAAGGGACACCTCCCGCTTATCCTGCAAGAATATAGTCTTTGCATAGTGCTTGCATTTTGTATTTTGAAGAATCTTTGCTTGCTGCTTTCGGAATATTTCTTTCCACTGTGGTGAGAACTGTTTATACAAGAGTCGGGGATTAATGGCCAATGAGAGTTGGCCGGTTCCCTTTGATCGTCTGTCATAGCCAACAATACAGACATATCTCAGCATCTCACTATATTGGGGATATTCGGGGTTAGTATACCATATACAGTCTGAAGGTATGACATATATACCATTTGGAAGTCATGCAAAATCATTGGAGGAGGTTCGTATGCTCTCTAACCATGTATCTGCGTGTCAGTACTCTTGAAACTTATCAACAAATTTACTCAGGCCAGTATAGAGGTTCTTAGAAATTGTTCTATCTGAGAGCCAAATAGATGCAATCTCCCTGATGTCAAAATAGTATGCATTGGTTGGGGTCTATATTTGCAGAGGGAGCTGGTTGGTGTCCGGACAGAAGCTGTAAGCCTTAATGGTCTGTAAAGGAAGAACCGACCTCATGTACTTCTTGAGGGTTGACAGAGATTTCAGGAACTGCTTGACAACAGAAGGTTCTAACATAACATAATTGAAGAGATCTACTAGGGTGGAATATTGGCTTGTGCTTATGTCCAGCGAAGTCACCAATATGCCTAAAGCAACAATAAAAGAGTTGACTTGTCCTGATCCCTTGGCCTCTTCTGTGATCTTTGATGTGTCCATGAATTTTGGATCCAAGTCTGTATCCTCAGCAGTCATACCAAGCTTGGCGGTATAAGCAGGAGATGGGACTATGCTATTATTTGATGCTGGAGAATCGGGATTTACTGTCATTGAAGTTCCTGTCATATCTGGGCCTGTCAACGGAGGGGTGTCATCTTTCTCCTCTTCTTCTTCTGGTGAATTACCAAAGACGTTCATTCGTAGGGTACGAGAGTCTGAAGTGCTTAAATTGCTGACTGCCTCTTCCAACATCTCCTCAAACTCTTCTTCCACAGCTAAGGCGAGGTCTGTTTGAGGATAGAGGTCAATGAGATAACCGTTAATAACTCCGAAAGAAGACGTATTTATGTTCAATTTATTGTAGGAAGCCTCCTGTAGGGCATGTTCATGAATACCAGGGCCTGTAGCCTAACGTTGGGGTCCTTTACGAAACTGGTGTTAGCTGAGATTAACTAAGAAGTAGTAATGAAGGATGTTCTCACAGTGAGTTACCTGCAAAGCACTTTGCAGGAGGGATTGATTGCAAAGTTCCTCTTTGTAACGAGGGCTCTGGGGGACAAGGCGACCAAGGGGTACGCCAGGGAAGTGGCAAGGGGCAATCGCACACGTAGGAGCGCTACGTGTGTGATATGGGGAAAGGCTAGGGTAAGACACACGTAGGAACACTATGTGTGTGACCAGGGGGAGGCTGAGACGGGGGGGCAAGGGCAAGAGGCAAGAGAGGCAGAGGGCAAGGGACACGAGACACGCAGAAGCAGTTGCCGCGTATGTCAAGGGAGGCAGCTGGGCTGCAGAGACAAGGCGAGGAGGTGCACAAGGGAGATGCACCAATGTGGAGAGAAGCAAGGCCCTGTATTGGATATACAAGACGTTGGATGGAGATCCAATGAGAGGGTGGAGGGACGAAGATATATATACATGATTCCAGGCCAAGGCCGTGGAAGGAATAAACTTCCCAAGATTCCTATCTCGGAAGCTAAGATAACAATCACCCATCGACGACACCCGAACGAGCCTGTTCGAGTGTCAAAACAGCACGACACCCGAACAAGCCTGTTCGAGTGTCAAATCAAGACTAAGAACACAGTTGTGACACTTGCGATCGCAGGTGATAACAACTGAACACATGGTTGTTACACTATCCCCCGTTTAGGCTGGAGCTCCAGCGACTAGGAGGACTGGGCACGATAACCGGCAAAATCAACACAGGAAACAACAACAACAAGAGCAAGGACAAGAACCCCAACTCCGAACAACAATAAGAACAGAAAAAACAACAAGGATACAAAGTCATGACCTCAGTCGACTGGGCGAGGCTTCCTGGGGTATTGCTGGTGGAACAGGGTAACCAGGTCCTGCACATTCTCCAAGTCCTCTGCGGGTTGCCAGGTAGTCTTCTTGTCCCCTACCCACTTGACCTTATACTGAACTCGTCCATAACGTTTCCTCGAGTCCAGTACTTCCTCAACCTCCCACTCCTCTTCACCTGCAATCACCACGGGAGGAGGTGGGGGGTGCTTTTGCTCTGGAAGGGGATCGTCGGCGGCTGGCTCAATCTCCGAGACATGAATGACCAGATGGCGCTTGATATCCATCAGCAAAAAAAATATTCGCGTCATGTGTCTTCCTGTGCGTCGGACGCACAGGACGCATGGGACAGGAACTTACAATCAGGACGCCAAACGCTTGGTGCGCCAGCGTCGGGACGCAACACTCGTGCGCACCAGCGTCGGGATGCAACACTCGTGCGCACCAGCGCCCAGGACGCAACACAAGTGTGCTCCCACGCCTGGGACGCAACAGAAGCATGCTACCACGTCTTGGACGCAACATGAGACGGGCTGCTCGTCCCCAACGCTATAGGTTCCACGTCTGGCGTTGCTGAACCAGGGCCCCAAATCGCTCTCTTCTACAATGCACACCCGCTCACCGCTTGCATCTACGACGCTCTAACATCAGCCAGCTACGTACCACTATTGCAGCCATTGAATATGCATGGAGCAGAAATATCCATTGTATTCGCTAAAATTATATACACAGAAGTATTGAGCAATAGATATATATATAGAACATGCAATCGCTGCTTCAATCGCTTTAACACTCGCTCTAATACTCGCTCTAACACTCGCTCTAATACTCGCTCCAATACTCGCTCTAATACTCGCTCTAATACTCGCTCCAATACTCGCTCTAATACTCGCTTTAATACTCGCCGTAATACTCGCTCCAATAGTCACTCTAATGCTTGCTGTAATGTGCTGGGATAGAGAGCGAAGGGAAAATGCACGGGCAAGGGAGGTATATATACAGGAAAACGATAGTTGCCAAGGCCGACTGCTAAGGCCGACAATTTAGACTTTCCGAACACAATGAGATAAGGGATAACAAGAGAAGTGGCATGACAGTGATCAATGGCGCTCAGCCCCCTTTCGCCCGCGGGTGCCGTACTAGTCAATGCCTGGCCTGGAAATAGTCATATTGGGCAATCGTAGTCGTGGTATTGCGATATGTGCGGAGTTCACGCTTTGTTATATGTTTCGTAGGAATTCATGCATTCGTGGGCTTATATATATATATGTGCGAGAAACTCGTGCTTTTGGAGACTTATATATATATATGCGAGAAACTCATGCTTTTGGAGACATATACGCCCGCGAATGCATGGATTTCTCGCATATATATATATATGTCCCAAAAGCATGAGTTTCTCGCATATATATATATATGTCCCAAGAGCATGAGTTTCTCGCACATATATATATAAGTCTCCAAAAGCACGAGTTTCTCGCGCATATATATATATATGTCCCAAAAGCATGAGTTTCTCGCACATATATATATAAGTCTCCAAAAGCACGAGTTTCTCGCACATATATATATATAAGCCCACGAATGCATGAATTCCTACGAAACATATAACAAAGCGTGAACTCCGCACATATCGCAATACCACGACTACGATTGCCCAATATGACTATTTCCAGGCCAGGCATTGAATAGTACGGCACCCGCGGGCGAAAGGGGGCTGAAGCCATTGATCACTGTCATGCCACTTCTCTTGTTATCCCTTATCTCATTGTGTTCGGAAAGTCTAAATTGTCGGCCTTAGCAGTCGGCCTTGGAAACTATGGTTTTCCTGTATCTATACCACCCTTCCCCGCGCATTTTCCCTTCGCTGTCTATCCCAGCGCATTACGGCTAGCATTAGAGCGACTATTGGAGCGAGTATTACGGCGTGTATTAGAGCGAGTATTAGAGCGAGTATTAGAGCGAGTATTGGATCGAGTATTAGAGCGAGTATTAGAGCGAGTATTAGAGCGAGTATTAGAGCGAGTATTGGAGCGAGTATTAGAGCGAGTATTGGAGCGAGTATTAGAGCGAGTATTGGAGCGAGTGTTAGAGCGAGTATTAGAGCGAGTGTTAGAGCGATTGGAGCAGCGATTACATGCTCTATATATATATCTATTAATCAATACTTCTGTGTATATAATTATTAGCGAATACAAGGGATATTTCCGCTGCGTGCATATTCAATGGCTGCAATAGTGGCTACGTACCTGGCCGATGTTAGAGCGTCGTAGATGCAAGCTGGTAGCGGGTGTGCATTGTAGAAGAGAGTGATTTGGGGCCCTGGTTCAGCAACGCCAGACGTGGAACCTATAGCGTTAACAACCTCAATTGAGTTGAGGACGCGATGGCAATGAGCTCTGACATCCAGACGTTGAGCTTATGTCAACCACCGTCCGGACGGCTTTTGGGGCCCCAATGGCGTCAGGACGCAGCGCGGGGCCCGTTGTTGCGTCCGGATTGTAATGCAATACCCCGGGGCATCCGGACGCACAGGACGCACAGGACGCAAAATCGCGTCCGGACGCTTGGTGGTGCGTCCTGACGCATATTTCTTTTTGCTGATGTCCCTGGGAAACCTCAGACGGTAAGCATGAGTGCCCACAGCCGCTAACACCTCGTAGGGGCCTAGGAACTTGTGATCCAGCTTACGGGATGGCCGTTCTGTCCGGAAGTGTCGGCTAGAAAGCTATACCTTGTCTCCAGGCTGGTACCTTGAGGCAGGCAACCGTGATCCGTTGGCATATTCTGCTTGCCTGGCCTGAGCATATCCTAGCTCAGCCTTCAGGGTACGGTGGAGTTCAGTGATTCCAGCTGCGAATTCCTTAGCCGGGGGATGGGCTTTATGCGGGGGTGCTAAGGTATCCACGAATCGGGGGTGCCAACCGTAATTGGCCAGGAAGGGAGAGGTTTTCGAGGACTCCGAGAACTGGTTATTGGCGGCGAATTCGCAGGTCGCTAGCATTGAAACCCAGTTGTCCTGCTGGTAATTAACGAAAGCCCTCAAATATTGCTCCATAATGGCATTCATCCTCTCCGATTGGCCATCCGTCTGGGGGTGGTAAGCTGTTGATAGACGAACTTTGATCCTCAGAAGTTCATAGAAGGCTTGCCAGAATTCTGAGGTAAACTGGGGGCCACGGTCGGACACGATCGATTCAGGGAGGCCATGGTACCGGAATACATTATTGAGATAGAGGTTGGCTAACTCCGGAGCGGAGCAGGTATCCCGGCAAGGTATAACATGCCTCATCTTCGTCAACCGGTCTACCACCATCAGGATGGCATTGAACCCTGCGTCTTCTGGCAATCCCGTCACGAAGTCTATGGTCAGGTGCAGCCAGGGTCGATCCGGGATGTCCAGAGGTTTCAGGGTCCTATATGGGGCATGGTGGACAGGCTTAGAACGTTTGCAAACATGGCAATTCCGTACGTACCGTTCCACGTCCTTCTGCTGGTCAATCCATGTGTATTCCCTAGCTAGCAGCTCCAATGTTTTAGCCACTACAGGGTGACCTGCAATTAGGCTGTCATGGTGTTCCTTGATCAATCACAGGCGCAGCTCTCCTTCCGGTAGATAGAGCCGTTCGAGGTGATAGAGGATGCCCTCCTGGACGGTACACTCAGCCAGGGAAATCTTGGGATGGCGGCGCTGGCCGGAATCTACTGCGGTGATAATGTCTTTGGTCAGTGGGTCATCCGCGTATGCCCTTTTTACCTGTTGTCGGAAATCACTCCCAGTAACTGCATTGGCCTCGACATCCATAATGACAGCTTCAGCCTCAGCCTCAGCCAGAACATTGGCAGCCAGGTCAAGATTTTCCGGTTTCAGTACCACCTGATTCTGGTACTTCAGCCTTTCATCCCCCCCTTAGGGAGATCTCCTGATCTCCTGGTCAGTGCGTCTGGCTTCCAACCAGCCTTTCCTGGCCGGTACTTGATTTTGAAGTTGAACCGGGACAGGAATTCCGACCACCTAGCCTGCCGGCGATTCAGCAACTTGGTAGTTGTGAAGTATTCCAGGTTCTTGTGGTCAGAAAGGACCTCAATAACCCCCTTCGCTGACTCCAGGTGGGGCCTCCATTCCTCAAAAGCCCGCACAATGGCCATTAACTCCTTATCATAGATCTCGTAATTACACTCCGCCAGGGAGTGCTTTTTGGAGAAATAGGCCACTGGGTGGAGGACTCCATTGACATACTAGGACAGGATTCCAGCGGAGACATAGTCGGAGGCATCTGTTTCTACGATGCACTCGCTATCGGGGTCAAAATGGGCCAGGATTGGGGCTGAGCAGAAGGCTTCCTTGAGCTTCTCGAAGGCAGATTGGGCTTCTGGATTCCAGTGGAAGGCCCTTTTTGTCAGGTGTGAGCCAGCTTCTACCTTTGTTTTCGTCAAGGCTGTCAGGGGTGCCGCGATTCTTGGGTATCCTAGGATAAATCGGCGGTAGAAGTTGGCAAATCCTAGGAAGGCCTGCACATCCTTCAAATTGGCTGGGGTTTCCCACTCTTAGATTGCAGCAACTTTGGTGGGGTCCATCCTAATACCTTCCGTAGTTATGATCAAGCCTAGGTACTTCACCTCCTGGACGTGGAATTCGCATTTTTCAGGCTTAAGGTACAGCCCAGCCTGCTCCAGCTTCTCCAAGACTTGCCTGACATGGATTTTGTGCTCTGCCAGAGTATCTGAATAGATCAAGATATCATCGAGGTAAGCCGTGCAGAACACGTCCAGGAAGTCTCGCAGAGTGTCGTTAATAAAGTGTTGGAAAGAGGCCGGGGCATTGGTCAAGCCGAAGGGCATGACGTTGTACTCGAAGTGGCCGTAACGTGTCCAGAAGGCAGTTTTCCACTCCTCTCCCTCAGTGATCCGTACCAGGTTGTACGCCCCTCTCAAGTCCAATTTGGTGAACCATTTTGCCTTGGAAAGCCTGGCTAATGTCTCCTGGATTAGGGGTAGGGGGTACCTGTTTTTGACCATTATCTCGTTTAGGCCCCGGTAATCGACACACAACCGGAGAGAGCCGTCCGATTTCTTCACGAAAAGAACTGGGGCACACGCTGGTGAGGAGCTATGGCAGATGAAGCTCTTGTTGAGGTTTTCTTTCAAGTACTTTTTCAAGGCTTCTAGCTCTACCCGAGACATTCCGTAGAGGGGCCCATAGAGGGGGGTTTTACCCTCTATCAGCGGGATAGTGTGGTCGTACAGTCGGTGTGGTGCGAGCTTCTCCGCGGCCTTTTCTGAGAACAGGTCGATGAATTCATGGTATTCATCCGGAACCATGGACTTCCACTCCTCCTTGTACCTCGTTTTATTGATCTCCAGGTTCACCTCATGTATGGACAGGGCATGTGCCTTCAGCTTGTGCCTTCTAGTGAGGTAAGTGAAGTCCCCTGCTCCGATAAAGCTCACATTCAGGGGTTTTAGGGGTGACAAAACAGGGGGAACAGGGGGAACAGGGGGAACGGAGGGGACAGTGGCGTCAAGGTGTTCCATCGAATTCACCACCTGGGACGGGTGGATAATAGGGGGTGGTAATGCACATAATCCAGTGGTAGTGGCTTTGGGATTTCCGCAGTGGTTTTTGCAGTAAGGGCTATTGAACTGTAGAGTATAAGAGCCAAAGCTGACTGATACATCATACATTCTAAGCCATGGGATTCCGAGGACAATTGGGTACTTGAGCTTTGTAACGAATATAGGGAGGCTTTCGGAGTGGTCCCCAATCTGGGCAGGAGTACATGCGATATCGGTGATGGCTCCAGAAGAGATAGGTCGGCCATCAATGACATTGAGGAGGCGGGGGGTTTTGAGCTTAGAGGTGGGTATGGCATACTTACTAACAAAGGTCTAGTCGATGAAGGCAATTCCTGAGGCTCCACAGTCTACGAGAGCTGATGTGACGAGTATTTTACCATTGAAGGATATCGTGATAGGTACAACAAAATGCTCACCAAATAGGTGAGACTCGTTAACAGACATAGAAGGAATAGAAAAAGACGACAAAGACAGGTGACCTAATGCAGGTCCCTTGCTAGTGTCAGTAACTAGACAAGAGACTCCGCTTTTCCCGACTCCTCTGGGGTCTCGGACACCGTATGTATGGCCAGGGAGCGATTCTTTCGAAGGGGGCAAGCCGCAATGAAGTGGTCGGCCTTCCCACAGGCTATGCATAGCCCATTATTCCGGTGGCGTTCCCTCTCTTCTTGGGTCAGGCGAGGCCTGCCTGCCGATAGATCCATAGGCGCTGGTCCACCGGCTACGAGGGAAGGGTGGGCTGGGTTATTGGTA
The DNA here is from genome assembly GCA_015179025.1 of Terfezia claveryi. NCBI lineage: Eukaryota > Fungi > Ascomycota > Pezizomycetes > Pezizales > Pezizaceae > Terfezia > Terfezia claveryi. The sequence goes on along the minus strand of WHUX01000138.1, from coordinate 44,511 downwards.
ATAGGGGTCTGTGGCTGAGTGCGAGCAGGTGAGAAAGTCGAGCGGGGGGCTGCGGTGGGGGAGGCCTTCATGCTATTTCTAAACCTGGCCATCTTTTGCTCCAATCGGCTAGCCTGATCAATGAACTCTTCGAGGGTATGGACATCTGGAAAATTGATGAGTGCCTGCCTTAGCTCCACGCTTAGGCCTTCCTAGAATTGATCCAATTTTATTTTGTCACTCCAGTCGACTTCAGCAGCCAACCTAGAGAATTCAGCCACATAGGTGGCGAGGTCGGTGTTCTTTTGTCGAAGGGCTCGAAGGGGTCTTGTAGCCGTTCCTTCTGGATCCGGATCCCCAAACGCTCGGTCAAGGATAATGAGTAAGGCGGAAATGTGCGCTAGATTGATTCCTATTCCCAAAACATAGGGCTGGACTTGGTCCAGAGCCTTCCCCTCCAGCAGGCCGTAAACGTAGGCGAGTTTGTGCTTAGTGGTTGGAAATTTAGCAGCATCTCCATTGAGCTTAATATTGATCGAGTTTTTCCAGGCCTTGAGGCGGGCCCGTTCACCATTAAATTTGGGTGGGGTGGGGAGGTCTTGGGTTTTGGCGGGCATGGCAGTCGCCGGTGCCTGTGCGGTTGCGGCGGCAAGGGCACGGTTGAGATTGCGAATGGTTACTCGGTCGTCTACAAGGTCCTCTCGGAGAAGAAGAATTTCATCTTCGGCTTCTTTCAGCCTTCGTTCGGTGTTCTGGAGCTCCGCTCCTTGTTTTTCGCCAATCTTATAGGTGGCAGTGAAGATATCGATGGCCATTCGGCGGTATTCCAACAGCTGGGCAGGGTCTGAGGGTATTGGGGTTTCCCTCTATGCTTGGAACCTGTAGGTGGGTAATGGGGTTGGTTCGGACATGACAGCGTACCAGTTGGTTGAGAAGATCCAACGTAGTGTAACGAGGGCTCTGGGGGACAAGACGACCAAGGGGTACGCCGGGGAAGTGGCAAGGGGCAATTGCATACGTAGGAGTGCTACATGTGTGATCTGGGGAAAGGCTAAGGTAAGACACATGTAGGATCGCTACGTGTATGACCAGGGGGAGGCTGAGATGGGGGGGCAAGGGCAAGAGGCAAGAGAAGCAGAGGGCAAGGGACACGAGACATGCGGAAGCAGTTGCCGCGTGTGTCAAGGGAGGCAGCTGGGCTGCAGAGACAAGGCGAGGAGGTGCACAAGGGAGATGCACCAACGTGGAGAGAAGCAAGGCCCTGTATTGGATATACAAGACGTTGGATGGGGATCCAACGAGAGGGCGGAGGGACGAAGATATATATACATGATTCTAGGCCAAGGCTATGGAAGGAATAAGCTTCCCGAGATTCCTATCTCGGAAGCTAAGATAATAATCACCTATCGACGACACCCGAACAAGCCTGTTCGAGTGTCAAATCAAGAATAAGAACACAGTTGTGACACTTGCAATCGTAGGTGATGACAACGGAACACATGGTTGTTACATTCTTCATCATATATTGGCCCACAATTATAGAAGTTGCAAGTTGCTCGAGTTTTGTATTGACTGTCAGAGTTATTGACTATCAGAGTAGAAAATTACTCCTTACAATTGCTATGCTCGAGAACTTGTAGAACTTATAATCTTATAAGCTTAGCTTGGTCTGGTTCAGTCTAGCTAACACTAGCCTCTCGTAAGTTCACTTAGGTGGTGAGCCTGTCTACACTTGCATTAATATTTTATAGGCAATCTAGCTAGATATGGATAGGCTAGACAAATAAAAAGATTCTCAGGAGGGTGTTGTGCTAACCAGACTATAAAAAAATAAGAAATAAAAAAAGTGTTGGGAATCGAACACACTTCATTTCGTGAATTAAATATGCATGTAGCTGACATACTAACCACTAAGCTATGGAATAGGGATAATAAGTATTATTTACTATTAAAGTAATGTAACCTACATACAGCCTACATATTAATTCAATAGATTCATATGGCGCTAAGAATTCGATATCAAGAAGTAATTGAGAATATTACTGACGAAATAAGAAGTAATCAACGAGTAGGAAAAAAAAAACACCTTATCACATATATAACTCTTACTACGTATGTGATACTTTGATACATGCAAGTGCGTCATACATGTACTTAATATATACTAAGTACCCGAGTATTATATCTCATTCTATGGAGGCAAATGAGGTCGTTCAGACAGTAAGCAGGATCTTCTGTGTGATCACTTATGCTAACAAGTATTTAGTAAGTACTTCAGACAATGGAGGATATTTATTCTATTATTAAAAAGAAGTAAGTATAGAGGCTCAAAAGATATTTGCCTATTCAGGTAATTTTTTAACTGCCAAGCCTGATCTCCCAAACAAAACCACAAGCCAAGAAAAAAATTGCAGATACATCAAACCTATTAGTATGAAAACTCATTATAAAAACCCAGCATGAAAGCCAGTATCAAAATGTATAAACCTAGTATGAAAGCCAGTATGAAAATGTATAAACCTACTATAAAAACACACTAGAGACAGTCCCGTCATCAGATTCAAGAACCTTCTATTCCACTTTCCCCAGACAAGAGAGCAAGGTCAATATTTTGGTACATCTGTTGATTGGATTCTGACTCAGGAACCCCGAGATCCTGATTAGGTTCTACTTTAGGATTTGATAAAATTGCCTCACCTACCACCACAACAAATCCTTCCAAAACATCATTCCCCCTCACCTTCTTCTTGGGTGCATTTCTCAGTTTAGAAACTAGATTATCAGGGAGGAAAACAATATCGGTGAGTTAGATATGTTCAAACTCTTTTTGGTGGCCAATGAGATGGATACGTCAAAGATATTCTCCTCTAGAAATGCCCTCCTCTCCAGCCAGGAATCTAGACATATAGGTATATGTTAATAACCACGAGAACAATGTCTTATAGAATCACTTGATATTTTCAATGCCCATACAAGCCCTCAGGTCGACGATACATTGGACCTATCTAAGTATTGCATACATAGTCTTATATTTGTAGAAGTGGGCATATGCTAAACGAAGATCTAGCTTTGGCACATCCTTTAGCTCTGGATGTTTTTTGACAAGTGTTAAGAGACATTCGTCGACTACCTTTGCAAACTTCCCATGCCAGTTTTTCTGCCATTCGGTAACTGTTAAATATGCCTCATAAAATCCATCGCTATTTCTGTCCACCCCTCCGTCATATTGGCAGAATGGTCGATAAGCTCTACGATGTCCTGGTCCTTGAAGAAGAAGTATTTGGTGAAGTGTTTTCGATAGTTTTGGATCAGGGAGTTAAAAACCTCACTTCTATTCTAGAAGACTCTTTCCAGTTTTGTATTGTTATACCGCCAGCGTTTTGGGTGATTGGGTGGTTTACAACCCCCGTTCCTGGCAGGGTAAAAGTGACAATCGACTATGTACTGGAGTTGTTGTTCACTGATACTACAAGGGACCTGTATACAGATGATGAGTATCTTATACCATTGTTTATAGAGATGCAGATATCCCGCCCGGCAAGGATAAGAATTAAGTAAGTACTCATATTGAGATGAAAATAATTTTGCTCTTCTCCTTTGATTGTAAAGCCATCCTCTCCATCATCATCTTCGTCCTCATTCCCATCCATATCATCCTTATCGTTGTAACCTAGCTTATCCTTTTGACGAGGTGGTGAACTCCTTCCAATATTGAAAGAACTCATTGAGTTATTTTATTATCCTCCCAAGTGATTTATATATTTTGAGCCAATTGGAGATGACCCCATACCTCCCCTCATATTAATGCCTTGCTACATAGCCAGCATGGCTTGTTGTTGTTGTGAAATTGCTGCAACTTGCTTCGTTGGAATCCTGTCCACCACCCCTATATTCCCTCTTGACTTCCGCTTTGGCACACGAGAGTTAGACATCGTCCAAAGTTTTCTTTTGAGCAATAGTATTACTTTCGGATTGTGGTGTTGGTTGAGGAATGCTAACAAATAGTGTTCTCCTAGTGATGGATATTTTGTGTGATACTGGGGTAGTAGAAGTTAGTTCTTAGTAGGGGTCTTAGGTATGACTAAACTGTCAACAATTCAAACTAGCTCCGATACCATTTTCTTAGAATCCAAGACTATAGGTAGAACCTGGCGCTCTTTATAAAACCTTCTAGTGCCTTCTCCTTTGAACTTCAACACCACGCATCCTTAGTCCCTCGAGATTGCCATATCTTTTACACTACACCTCTCAATACAATGCAATCCAAATACTATGTGGGGATACTCAGATATATGCCTCATAACTTGTATAAGTGCTTTGGGTACTGGCTTCGAATAGACTCTCGCCAGCATATTGGCCCCTACTGATCATCTCATTGGCATGAGCCCCTTGTACCAGATTACCCTACTTAATCAACTTATAAGTAAATACTGATTGACATATAGGAGATCTTCATAGTGAATGTGGCCTTACCTGAGGACCAAGGCCATGCCTACTTGGCCTTCTCTAAAAACCCTCTGACATAATTTTTATATCTCTGCAGTCTCTTTTGTCTAGTTGGCACAATCTTAACAGAACCACCTTTAGTACGTACAAAGGTCTAAGAAGCAGGAACCAAGAGGTAAGAAGAAGAACTAAGTAAGAAGTAAGTACTGTATATTCTGCGACTCTCTAATGAAATCAGACCGACTTTATGGACATCGTTGACTGACTTTATGACTATCACAAGTTGGCATAATGAGATCACACACGTACAACCTGCTACATATGTGATCTCACTTACTCTCAACTTGACTCGTGCCAGTACGAGTCTTGTAGGTTTGTTTGCACATCTCTACCCTCCAGTCCTATGACAGCTGCATGTTGACTGACTTTATGACTATCATAGGTTGGTATAATGGGATCACACATGTACGACCCGCTACGTGTGTGATCTCACTTACCCTCAACTTGACTTATGCTTGCATGACTCTCGTAGGTTTGTTTGCACATCCCTACCCTCCAGTCCCATGACAGCTGCATGTTGACTAACTTTATGACTATCACAGGTTGGCGTAATGGGATTATACATGTACGACCCGCTACGTATGTAATCTCACTTACTCTCAACTTGACTCATGCCCACACGAGTCTCATGGTTTGGTTTGCATATCCCTACCCTCCAGTCCCATAACAGCTGCATGTTGACTAACTTTATAACTATCATAGGTTGGCATAATGGGATCACACATGTACGACCCGCTATGTGTGTGATCTCACTTACCCTCAACTTGACTCATACTTGCATGACTCTCGTAGGTTTGTTTGCACATCCCTACCCTCCAGTCCTATGACAGCTGCATGTTGACTGACTTTATTACTATTACAGGTTGGCGTAACGGGATCACACACGTATGGCCCACTATATGTGTAATCTCACTTACCCTCAACTTAACTCATGCCAGCATGAGTCTCATGGGTTTGTTTGCACATCTCTACCCTCCAGTCCTATAACAGCTGCATGTTGACTGACTTTATCACCATCACAGGTTGGCGTAATGGGATCACATACGTACGGCCCGCTACGTGTGTAATCTCACTTACCCTCAACTTGACTTATGCCAGTACGAGTCTCGTGGGTTTGTTTGCACATCCCTACCCTCCAGTCCTATGACAGCTGTACGTTGACTGACTTATGGCCATCACAGGCTACAGGTTTCAATGGATCTACAAGTTTATTGCTCCCCGACAGCTTTTATCTTTGAGTGAGTTAAGTACTGCTTCTTGAATCTTAACTTCCATGACATTTGTATAATGATTCCTTCAATATAGCAAACTGAAGATTATTGGGACTTTCATCTGAAGGAGTGAGTGTTTTCTCTCATGTAAGTACTATAAGAACTAGCCCTCTACATCTGTTTTGTCTTCTTACTCTACAACTCACTCGCCTTTTACCCTTACAATTCACTCGCATTGCTCGCTACATTTTCATATGTCTCTCAAATTTCTATCTGGTGTTTGAGAGCAGTTCTGCCCACAATATGTTCTACTTCATGTATACCTGTATATTATACCTTCTATCTTATGCAATGGCTATAGTATCAGGCAAGATGGAATAGAGGAAAAGAAATATCTATATGTACTATTACTTCTATGAATATACCTGCATTCCAAATCGGGAATTACATCTATAACACTATTCTCACCCAATATATTATATCCTATAAAGTGTGCTATATAGATTGCAGTAGTGCACAGTACTCTAGGTCCTTGAAAGTAGATTGTTGTACTCAGTACCCTTCTCCCATAGATGCGCATTCTACAAATGAATAAATTTGAAGATATTCAGCATAGTTGAGGTGTCCCTCAATATGTGGTTCCAAGCAGCTAAAAGAACCATCCAGGATCACTAAAATCACAGTCCTGAATCACTATGAGAACCATGCAATACACTACATAGTATTATATCCTTTGATATACTACTTTGATCAGGGGTGCATATAGTGTATGGCTAATTGTGACATCGATTGGTAACCCTTATCACAATGGTATTCTTGACAATATAATAGCGACCATTTTTAGTCTCTACAATACTTACTAAAGCAATGGTATTCTGGACAATACTTACTAAGTCCACAGTAGTCTTGACAACACAGTGGCGAATATTTTAGTCTCCACAATACTTACTAAAGCAACAGTATTCCAGACAATGCGTACTATGTGCTATGTAACACCACTAAAATAAACTTGTCTTATGTATACGGAAATAAATAGGAGTTGCCGACTAACATTAAAGTATACACAATAACATAGGAATGCGACAGCGTTGCTCATGTGATAATATCCCCCTTTTTGGTACAGAATATATATGTTGTTCTCGTATCTAGACTTTAGCCTGATCTTGGTATTTGCTTCTGCGATTTAATCAGAAGAGAGTCTGGGACAATACACCTCCGAAATCATTCCCCAAATTATCTCAGGTGCCAAGATTCTCGGAGATGTTAGCATGTGATAGCCTGTTTTGGAGGAACTAGTATTGTTATGAGCTGGATTTCATATTTTTTTTTATATTTTTTTAATGATAATGAAGCAGATACTAACACAGAACAATAGCACTTAGTTTAGCCCATACCTTTGCTTTGCTCTGCCCAGCTCCACAATGCCCAAAGCAAACCTTTTAGAGCTATAAAACCTTTCTCTACATGTCTTCAGTATGAGTATTCAGAAATCTCCAACATGAGTATTCACATATCTTGAACATGCGAATTCAGACATCTCCGAGTATTCCGAAATCTTGTATAGGCAAATTCAGACATCTCTGGCATGCGAATTCAAATATCTCTAGCATGAGTATTCTGACATCTCCGGCATAAGTATTCAAATATCTTGAACATGCGAATTTAGATATATCTAGCATGATCGGCATGTGAATTCAGATATCTCCAACATGAGTATTCAGATGTCTCCAGTATAAGTATTCAGTATCTTAAACATATCTCTAGCATGAATATTCAAACATCTCGAACATACGAATATAGACATCTCTAGCATGAGCATGCAGACATCTTCAGTATAAGTATTCAGACATCTCCAGCATGAGTATTCAAACATCTTGAACATGTGAATTCAGACATCTCCGGCATAAGTATTCATACATCTCAAGCATGAGTATTCAGACATCTCGAACATGCGAATTCAAATATCTCAAACATGCGAATTCCGTCATTACAGAGATGTCTGAATACACATGCCTAAGATACCTGAATTCACATGTTCGAGATGTTTGAATTCGCATGTTCGAGATATCTGAATACTCATGCTAGAGATAGGTAAATACTCATACCAGAGATATCTGAATTCGCATTTTCGAGATATTTGAATTCGCATGTTCGAGATGTCTGAATGCTTATACCAGAGATGTATGAATACTCATGGTAGAGATGTCTGAATTCACATATTCAAGATGTCTGAATACTCATGCTCGAGATGTTTGAATGCGCATGTTTGAGATATTTGAATACTCATGCTGGAGATATCTGTATACTCATGCCAGAGATGTCTGAATGCTCATGCTAGAGATATCTGAATACTCATGCTCGAGATGTTTGAATTCGCATGTTTGAGATATTTGAATACTCATGCTGGAGATATCTGTATGCTCATGCCAGAGATGTCTGAATGCTCATGCTAGAGATATCTGAATACTCATGCTGCAGATGTTTGAATACTCAGGGTGGAAATGTCTGAATCAGCATGCCTGAAATGTCTGAATTCGCATGTTCAAGATGTTTAAATACTCCTCCCAGGAATTTCTGAATTTGCATGTTCGAGATATTTAAATACTCATGCTGGAGATATCTGAATACTCATGGTTGAGATGTTGGAATTCACATATTCGAGATGTTTGAATAAACATGCTGGAGATGTCTTCATACTTATAGTGGAGATCTCTGAATGTTCATGCTGGAGATATCTAAATGCTCATGTTAGAGATATCTGAATTCGTATGCCAGAGATGTCTGAATTCATATGTTCAAGATATTCAAATACTCCTGCCGGGGATTTGTGAATTTGTATGTTCGAGATATTTGAATACTTATTCTAGAGATGTCTGAATGCTTATGCTGAAGATATCTGAATTCGCATGTTCGAGATGTTTGAATTCACATGCCCGAGATATATTAATATAAATACTGGAGATGTCTGAATTTGCATGTTTGAGATTTACGAATTCTCATACTAGAGTGGTATGAGTATTCTCACATCTCCAGTATAAGTATTTATGTTCGGGCCAGAATCTGTACAATATAGCCAGGATGCTTGCTTCTACATTCTCAGGGCGAGCTAAACAAGCTCTATAACTACCAAACAAACAAGCCTATATTGCTGCCAGCGATCTTATATTGTCTTGAGCTTATATTGCCCCGAGCATGCAACTATCCACTAGATTATAGTCTTGGAGCTGCGATTAGCTCCTGGAGTAAGATTTTCTTTGGCTATTCTGATTAACCTATGAACTAGGGAGCTAGCAAGCCATTCTGAAGTTCAGGTGTACATTTATAATAGTTGGGGGAGGCAAGAGGGGAGGTCATAAGCACCCATACATAGTGTAATGAGAGCTATGGGGGACAAGATGACCAAGGGGTATGCCAGGGCAGTGGCAAGAGGGAATCGCACACGTAGGAGCGCGACGTGTGTGGTCTGGGGAAAGGCTAGGGTAAGACACATGTAGGAAGGCTAAGTGTATAACTAGGGGAAGGTTGAGAGGGGGGGGCAAGGGCAAGAGGCAAGAGAGGTAGAGGGCAAGGGACATGAGATATGCAGATGAAGTTGCCACGTATGTCAAGGGAGATAGTTGTGCTGCAGAGTGATTTGTACGAGACAAGGATGTGCATAAGGGAGGAGCATAAGCACTGGGAGAAGCAAGGTGCTATATTGGATATACAAGACGTTAGATGGGGATTCAACAAAAGGGCAGATAGAGCAAGCTGTATATACAGGCTTCCTTCCTAGCCAAGGCCACCGGAAGGAATAAGGTTTCTGAGACCCCTTATCTCGTGAACAAAGATAACAACGATATCAATCAACAATAACGAGAGTCGGACAGAATTCCGCCTAACTCTCAAACCCGGCTAGGAAAGGTCGGTTGTGACACTATCCCCCTTTTAGGCTCGGAGTCCCAGTGACAAATAGCAAGATGAAAAGGTAAGGCAAAAACAAACAAACAAACAAGGCAGACGAGTAACCAATAACCTACAATATAACCCCAACACCGGGAGTACATACCAACAATAACTATGACAATAACAACCCTAATAACCAATTCTAGGACAACAAAAACATTATGGGGTGGGGCGGGGCTTCTGGAGGTAACGCTGGTGGAACAGGTTGACCAAGTCCTATACATTTTCTAGATCTTCGGCAGGTTGCCAGGTTGACTCTTCATCCCCCAGCTATTTGACCTTATACTGCAAGCGCCTATATGTCTTTCGCATGTCTAGTACCTCCTCCACCTCCCATTCCTCCTCACTTTTAATAACCACTAGAGGGGGTAGGGGGTGTTTCTGTCCTGGGAGAGGGTTATCCGCAGCGGGCTCGATCTTGGAGACATGAACAACCGGGTGCCATTTAATGTCTTTAGGAAACCTCAATCGATTGGCGTGGGTTCCAACAGCTGCCAATACCTCAAAGGGGCCCAGGAACTTATGATCCAGCTTGCGGGAGGGGCGTTCTGTTCGGATATGGTAGCTGGAGAGCAACACCTTATCTCTTGGCTGGTACGTAGGAGCTGGCAGCCGTGATCCATTGGCATACTCAGCTTGCTTGGCTTGTGCATACCCCAGCTCAGCTTTCAGGGTATGGTATAATTCAGCAATTCCAATCACGAACTCCTTGGCCGGGGCATCTTTTTTGGCTTTTTGCAGGGGCGCCAGAGCATCCACTAACTGGGGGTACTAACCATAGTTAGCCAGGAAAGGCGAGGTTTGGGAGGATTCCGAGAACTGGTTGTTTACAGCAAATTTACAGGTGGCCAGCAACAAATACCCAGTTATCCTGCTGGTAATTGACAAAGGCCCACAGATATTGCTTCATAATGGCGTTCATCCTCTCTGATTGGCCGTCCGTCTAGGGGTGATATACTATTGACAGACGTACTTTGATCCCCAGAAGTTCGCAAAAGGCTTGCTAGAATTCTGAGGTAAACTGAGGGCCACAGTTATATACAAACGATTCAGAGAGGCCATAGTATCGGAATATATTATTGAGGTAGAGATTGGCTAACTCTGGGGCAGAGCAGGTATCCCGGCAAGGTATAACATGCCTCATTTTCGTCAACTGATCCACCACTATCAAGATAGCATTGAACCCCGAATCTTCTGGCAACCCTGTTACGAAGTTCATAGTTAGGTGCTGCCATGACCGATCGGGGATATCCAGAGGTTTCAGGGTCCCATACAGGGTGTGGCGGACAGGCTTAGTACGTTTGCAAACATGGCAGTTCCATATATACCACTTTACCTCCTTCCATTAGTTGATCCATGTATACTCCCTAGCCAGAAGCTCTAACGTTTTGGCCACTCCAAGGTGACTTGCAACCAGGCTGTTATAATATTCTTTGATCAATTGAAGGTGCAGCTCTTCTTCCAGCACACACAGCCTTTCGAGGTGGTACTGGAGGCCTTCCTGGACAGTACACTCGGCTAGGGAGATCTTGGGGTGGTGGCACTGGCCACAATCCACTGTGGCGATAATTTCTTTAGCCAGGAGGTTATTCTCGTATGCCCGTCTCACCAGTTGTCAGAGGTCGGCTTCCATTGCCGCCTTGGCTGCCGCATCAGCCTCAACATCAGCGAGTACATTAGCCACCAGATCAAGGTTTTTGGGCTTTAATACCAGCTAATTTTAGTATTTTAGCCTTTCATCCCCCCCCCCTTAGGGAGATCTCCTGATCTCCGAGTTAACGTATCTGGCTTGCCACCAGCTTTTCCAGAATGGTACTTGATCTTAAAGTTGAACCGAGAAAGGAATTCCTACCACCTAGCCTGCCGTCGGTTGAGCAGCTTGGTGGTGGTAAAGTACTCAAGGTTTTTATGGTCGGAAAGTACTTCGATAATCCCTTTGGCTGACTCTAGGTATGGCCTCTATTCCTCGAATGCTTGTACGATGGCCATCAGCTCCTTGTCATAGATCTCGTAGTTGCACTCAACTGGGGAATACTTCTTTGAGAAATAGGCCACTAGGTAGAGGACTCCATCAACATACTGGGAGAGGATTCCAGTGGAGACATAGTCGGAGGCGTCTGTTTCCACGATGCACTTGCTATTGAGGTCTAAATGGGCCAGTATTGGGGCTGAGCAGAACTCTTCCTTGAGGTTCTGAAAGGCGGATTGGCCTTCTGGATTCCAGTAGAAAGCCCTTTTTGTCAGGTGTGAGCCAGCTTCTACCTTCATATTCATTAAGGCCGTCAGAGGTGCCACGATTCTTGTGTATCCCAGGATAAATCAGTGGTAGAAGTTGGCAAATCCTAGGGAGGCTTGCACATCCTTCAAATTGGCTGGGGTTTTCCACTCTTAGATTACAGCAACTTTGGCGGGGTCCATCCTAATACCTTCCGTGGTTATGATCAAGCCTAGGTACTTCACCTCTTGGATGTGGAATTCGCATTTTTCAGGCTTAAGATACAGCCCAGCCTGCTCTAGCTTCTTCAAGACTTGCCTGACATAGATTTTGTGCTCTACTAGAGTATCTGAATATATCAAGATATCGTCAAGGTAAGCCATGCAGAACACATTCAGGAAGTCTCGCAAAGTGTCATTAATAAAGTATTAGAAAGAGGCCGGGGCATTAGTTAAGCCGAAGGGCATGACGTTGTACTCAAAGTGGCCATAACATGTTCGGAAGGCAGTTTTCTACTCCTCCCCCTTAGCAATCTATACCAGGTTGTATACTCCTCTCAAGTCCAATTTGGTGAACCACTTGGCCTTGGAAAGCTTGGCTAATGTCTCCTGGATTAGAGGTAGTGGGTACCTGTTTTTGACCATTATCTCGTTTAGGCCATTATAATCAACACACAACTGAAGAAAGCCAGCTGATTTCTTCACGAACAGTACAGAAGCAGCCACAGGGGAAGAGCTGTGCCGAATGAAGCTCTTATTCAAGTTCTCCTCTAGGTACTTCTTCAGGGCCTCCAATTCCATTCGGGATATTCCGTAAAGGGGCCTATAGGAGGGGGTCTTACCCTCTACCAGCGGAATTGTATGGTCATATGGTGGGTGGGGCGCTAGCTTCATTACAGCTTTTTCCAAGAACAGATCAATGAACTCTTGATATTCATTTAGGACCATAGCTTTCCACTCCTCCTTAGGCCGCATCTTGTTGATTTCCAGGTTCACCTCATGTATGGATAGGGCATGAGCCTTCAGCTTGTGCCTCCTGGTGAGGTAAGCGAAAGCCCCTGCCCTAATAAAGCTAACGTTAAGGGACGTTGGGGAACCAGAAGAGCTAGGGGAGCCAGGAGGCATAGAAGGGGCAGGGGGCATAGGAGAGGCAGGAGGCACTGGAGAAACCGGAGGCATGAGGAAAAAGCTAACATTCAGAGGTTTTGGGGTCACTAGGGGGACAGAGGGGACAGGGGAAATAGGGGGAACAGGGGAAACAGGGGGAATAGGGGGAACAGGAGTAACCAGGGAGTGGACAGCATTGATGTGTGCAGGCTGGTATACTACCTGGGCTGGGTGGATTATCGAGGGTGGTAATGCGCATAGCCCCATGACAGTGATTTTTGGACCTCCACAGTTTTTACTGCAATAATAGCTATTGAATTGCAAGGTGTACGAGTTGAAGCTGACTGACACATTGTGTATTCTGAGCCAGAGGATCCCAAGCATAATTGAATATTTTAGTTTGGTCACAAACATTGGGAGGTCCTCCGAATGGTCTCCAATGGCACTGGGCAGACATGCGAGGTCGGTAATAGCCTCAGAAGAGATAGGGCGGCCATCAATAATGTCGAAAAGGCGGGGGGTCATTAACTTTGAGGTTGGTATAGAATTTTTACTGACGAAGGCCTAATCAATGAATACATTTCCCGAAGTACCACAATCGATAATAGCTGATGTTACCACTATTTTACAATTGAATTTAACAGTTATTGGTACTACAAAATGCTCGCCAAACAAGCGAGATTCATCAACAAATATAGGTGCATGCAAAGAAAATGCAGATAAAGATTTATGGCCCTGGACAGGTCCCTTGCTAGTGTCAGTAACTAGGCAAGGGACAGGGCTTTTTCCGACTCATCAACCTCCTCGATCCTAGGTTCGAAGATGGCATGTGTAGCCATCGAGCAGTTTTTGCAGAGGGGACATGCCACGATAAAATGGTCACCTTTTCCTAGTGTGCGCCACGGGGCAAGTACAACTCGGACCTGGTCGCCAAGACCCGCCTCGGTGAGCGAGTTTTGGAGTTTCAACAACTCGCCTAGTCGGCTTTCCTGTCCTACAACTCGACTCGTGAATAATCGGTGATCTACAGATTACTTGCCAAGCCTACCCTATTTCCTTTTTTTTTTTTATTGTTTTGTCCCGACTCTTCTATAATCTCATCATGTTTTACACCCTCATTCCGTTCTCCTATATCTTAGTTGTCTTTGCATAACCGATTCTTTCTACCTTCACGGGTTGCTTACACGGTGCCAGATTGCTTGTCTCATATTCCTTGCACTATCACGGATTGTATGCACTGTGCCCGATTGCCTGTCACGGATTCCTTGCACTGTCACGGATTCCTTGCTTCTCTCACTATGCCAGATTGCCTGTCAAGAATTGCTTGCACTGTCATGGATTGCTTGCACTATCACGGATTGCTTGCACTGTCACGGATTGCTTGCACTATCACGGATTGCTTGCACTGTCATGGATTGCTCCCACCCACTGACGAACAATACTAGCAATCTGTACTACATGGCCAAACAAAATCCTTACCCAAATATCAGTTAAGAAATATATTAATATACCTTAAATAAATCACAAGACCATCACTATGACTATAACAAAAATCCTTCCCACATCCTACAAAACTGAAAAATCTTCCTAACCTCACTTGAGTTTACAATAATCCCCCGTAAATCAATTCATACAACTATACAACATAGAAAGAAAAAAAAAAAACTCTTCAAAGCAAAACCAAATACCCTAAACTTCCCTAAAAAAGACTTGGCTGGTGGGATGGTGTTCAACTGGTAGGAAGTCGGTACTGGAACCTAATTCGCCAAAGATTCCAATATTTACCTTGGCTGTCAGGCATTCGGTATCTGTGTTCCTTGGTAATTGACATCTAAACCGAATGTATAATATCAGGGCGGTCCCTCTTCGACCGTTGATGTAAACCTCCCACATTGTAGTCTTCTTTAACTATATATTTCATCCTCAGTAACAGTGAACCTTCTGCTAGTATGTACGGTATGCTAACACAAGGGAATGATTATTAGGTACCTGCGCCTCCTCCTCTGCTGCCCTCTGCCTGCTACTGCCCCACCGTTGCTGCTGCTTCTCCTCCTCCTCCTGCCCCTGGTCCTGCTCCGGCTGCTGCTGCTGCTGCTACCACCGCCCTGTCCTCCCCTGCCCCTGGTCCTGCTCCTGCTGCTGCTGCTGCTGCTGCTCCTCCTCTCCTGCCCCTGCTGCTGCTGCTGGCCCTCCTCCTCCAGCTGGTCTCGGTACTGCACGCGTCCTCTTTTTGCTTTTTTGGGCATTCGTCGGCTCACAAGAGGTACATGTGGAAATGCCTCGGCACATTACCCTGGCCAATATATTCGCCTGAATTTTATGCCATAGTCTAACATCCCGCTGTAGGATTGTTTGTCTATTGTGTGTTTCACTGCCTTGTGTTGCAATCAGGTTCACTACTTTTTCCGTATTCATGATTAGTCATATTTGTCCATGACAGCATCCTAATAGTATCCGTGACATATTTTGACTTACTGGTGAAATACTCATGTATAAATGCTTCCGCCACCTCCTGTATGGCATCTGTTGCCCTCACTTGGATATGCTCCACATTATTCCGATCTATGAACTGTGAGTATTTGTCGTTATTATCCTATTCACGTCTTGTACAATCTCCCTGCATAGCCTGCGGAATGCAATCTTTGGAAATATTAGTCAACGCTTCTCTATTGATTCCTAATCTGATGTACGAGGCTGACTAATAATACAGTTAGATTAGTCCTTTTTACTTATGAATGGAATGCTTCATGGAATGGAATATTAACGTCCTTGTGACACTTTCTTATGGTTTTTGGTGCCACCGCTTTTTGGGGGGCACGACTGATTTTATATTCCTAGGGACTTGTGACCTCGCTGGTTGCCCGGGGTTTTTCTTCGGAACCTACTTTGTTCTTGCCATTCTTATATGTTAGCTGGTTAAAGGAGGCGATGAACTTGGTGACCTAGAGCGATAGTGATGATCTTATATGAGACGAAGCAACACAGAGCTTGTGGGGATCCAGACCTAACTATCAAACAATGAATCCAAGTTTGCCTGCATGTTCCCTCAAGTTAGCTTAGATACATTGATAAAGAAAACCCGACAAAGGAAACACGACAAACGAAACCCGACAAAGGATATCAACAACTAGCTGTTAGGCTGTTAGTTGTGTACACAATTAAGCTAAACATGCATCGTCGTGGCAGATTAACTCGCCTTTTGCCAAATTCCCCCTGGGGACTGACTCATTTTGGCCTCCTTAACGGGGCCGCATATGGGTTACTTTTGCCTACAGGTAGGCTGGGAGGCAATATATACTAGAGTATATATATATACCTATCTGTCTCATATACAACCTTAGAACACCGAGGGACTAGTGCAAGCCGACTCGTAAGTTGTACCCCAGTCTAAGCCTGCACCACTAGCCTAATATATCAGGCTTGTGCCAACCAGACTATACCTTAAGTACTCTATTGTTCACCTAGTAACTACTCTATACTAACCTATTGCTATATCCAAAAGAACAATAAATCAACAATCCTAACCCACAATGATATATCAAACAACCAATACCAAACATTCCATCAGACGACAAGGAAATAGAGAAATAATTGCTGGACAACATAGGGATCTATGACAAAATATAAATTCCGTAACAAAGTATAAGCTCTATGACACCCCATACGTGGTCGTTATTCATCTTGTTCTTCTCCCTCAACATCATCCTCTCCTTCACCCTCTTCATCCTCTTCATCCTCTTCATCCTCTTCATCCTCTTCACCCTCTTCATCTTCTTCATCCTTTCATCCTCTTACCCTCTTATCTTCTTCATCCTCTTTACCCTCTTCATTCTCTTCATTCCCTTCTTCCACTTCATTCTCCTCAATCTCCTCCACATCCTCGTAATCATCATCATCTGTGTCGCTCGGGATAAGTCTTGGAGGTGAATCGCCACCAAGATAAGGCAATCCTTTTTGATGTAGCCTCGATACTGGCCATAATGGAGTTTCGATTACGCTATCCTTTACCGAATATATCTTGGCATCATTGTTGGAATCAGTAAGCTCGCCTCAGCGTCAGATGATGAAAGGTCGTCCTCTAGAACCTGGCCATCGCTTTCACCCTCGGAGTCCTATGCTATGGTGAATAATATATCACACTTCTGAAGAGAGAGATACATACGGGTTCAATATCCTTAACTGCATCACTTAAACAATCTTCCGCACCCCTTCAGCTATTTCCATTTCCTGTATGATCTGATTAGCTATGGCAATTGCATTGTCCTGTGCATGTGGCTGTTCAATTGGGCCCTCGAACTGTACATATGCTTGGTATGAAATGGGCTCAATACTAACAATGATGCTAAACTCATTTACTGGCTTTGTTCTCGTTTCTTTCAAATCACCTTCTGGAATTGTAAATGCCATTATATTATCACCTTCGCCTAGCTCAAGATAAAACCTCTTCTGCACTTGGGAGAGCCTATACCAGTGATATAAAATATACGCCTTCTTGTGAACTAATATTACCTCCCAGGTCTTTTGGACAAGTCGTTTGAACTTGCCGCGTTGCACATCACTGAGCTGATTCCTCTTCGTCCCAATTGGTGCACTGGTAACAGTGGCATGCTCACTCTCCGCCACGCCAGCTTTGAGAGCCCTGTTAACTTTTTGGCACTTCCAGTCCTTGGCTCATTCGAATGCTAGAAGTGGACCCAGCAATCTTTTCTGAGTTTCTCGGATTTTTCTGGTGTATGGATTGGTTGATATTCCCCAAACTTTACGACCCCCACTAAACTCTTTGTCTGGGTTGAATTCTTTTGAGCCCCAAGGAAATTCCGCATACTTCTTATATGGATTTACTGGCGTAACTGGGGCTGGGGCAGGCACGGCTAGGATAGGCGTGACTGGCACAGTTGTCACAGAAGTCTTTCTCCGTTTGCGTTTATCTGTTGTTCGATTCCCAGATGTTGTGTTCCTCTTCGATGGCGTCTTTTTTTCTGTACGGGGCCTACCATTGTGATCCCTTGCTTTGATAGTCTGTTTTTTTGGCTACATGCTTCCTTGTTAGATCTATAGACGTCCTGGACACCGTCTGTGACACCGTCCGTGACACCATCTGTGACACCATCCGTGACATAGCCCTTGTAGCACTTTGGATCAGGCACGACCTTGGAGCACATACTTGCAGAAATGAGGCCTTCTAACCGGTACTGGTATTAGCCAATAGTAGGTATTATACTGGACACAGCGTAAGACTTCTACAATTTAGCGAATTACACTATCTTTCCAATTCAGGCAACCAGTAAGGACACAACCTTTGAATATTCTGAGGCCAAGTTATATAGGTTCAAATGTCTGTGATGTCTCCGTCAGTAATCTTTCCACCTGCAACTTGCATAGCTGGTCTCCATTTACAGAACTTAAAGCACTTACCCCTGGATTATCGTGAGTACAATTTATGTGGGTTAAACTGGCAATATTTGTTGTGAAAAATGAATGAGATTCTCAGATGCCTCACACGTTACGGCGAGTTGAAGTGAACAAAGGGGCTAATTGAATAAAGGGGGAAATTGAACAAAGGCATGCATTCATTCTTTGTATGCAAGCAAACGATCGAGACTACAAGCAAATTTGGATGTCATGAACCGAAAAAGGAAAATGTGACTTGTATTACTACTAAGTAAGCATGTGTCACTAAGCACATAGATGCATTCCAAATAAACCAGATTTATTATTTCTTAAAATTCATGGTTATAGGGCCAATATGGGCAATATGGATATTTGAACAGCCAGGCCCAATAAGATGCCCTTCCATTGAGCTGACCATCTCAGGCTGTCTACCTAGACCTGCCCTCCTTTTTTCCCTTTGCTTCCGATTGCAAGCCCTTCGTTGCTTGTGGAGGAGCCGCTGTTTAGTATCCATAGTCCTGAGGGGAGCAACCTCATCTTCATACTCATTAGGTAAATGACTTAGTACTCACAATAGGGAACAGGGCTTCACTGGGCAGAAACCAGAAGGGGCGAGGTCTAAAATCATGGGACGTTCTTAGAAGGCAGAAGCAGATGTAATAAATTGGGATAATTCATATTGCGTGCTTAGGACGGGCTTCTCATTCTCCTTGTTCTCTGGTTGCTTGCTAGGAAAATCGTCTTCAACTTCCTCACCATCTGTAGGTGCTTCGCTTGGGGTGGCAGGGACTTATACTGGCCTGCCAGACTGGTAGCGCCTCGGATATTGGTTCCTAAGATTACTAGAGTAAAATTCGGATTAGCCGCAGGCTTATAACAAGGTCTTGTTGTTTTCAAGTGATGTGCCCACTACACCACTATAGTACCTATTTCTGTCCACTAGAGCCTTAACTATTTTCTACCACTACAAGCCGAGGTGCTTTTGGCACGTGCAGTTGCTTATAGCTTCCAAAAGCTCAGTCCTCAGGGAGCAATAAAAATACGATCAGAATCTATCCAGTGCAACTGGTCAATTGGGCAAGCCCATTAAGCCCAGAATTACAAATACCAAGATTACGTGGGATAACTGCAAAACGATGATATTGGGCAAGAAACTAAGTATGAGAAGTTTATACCTTAGGGCCATGCTATGCTCTGGGATTCCTGTGCTCGAGTTGGTATGCATAGTGTTATTTGGTGTGTGAGATCTTGAGGATGAGGATTACGGTAGTTGAAGAAGTAGCATAGTGATTGCTGTTACTGTAGTTGAAGGAGCAGCGAGGACATACGGATTTTATCTACCATTACTATAGCTACTATCTGGCTATGGTCCACCCTTCAGCCCCTTGATGTCTCTATTGCTAAAGTAAAGGAGTCTTAGAAACGAGATAAGACTATACAACTTAGAGCAAAGAAAAAAAGCCAATACCCAATCGGTATGTGGCTGGTCATTACATGTGGAGGTATCTTCTATACGATTGGGAGTTTGATACGGTTGGAATCACCCGGCGGTTAGTTAGTTGTCTTGTCACGGATTGTTTGTTTTGTCATGGACTAGTTGACTTATCACTTTATTGTCTTGTCATGGATTAACTGTCTTGTCACGGATTAGATTGTCTTGTCACGTACTCGTTGACTTGTTAGTCAGTTAGCACTTGACTTGTTACAGACTGATGTTACGAACCCTCTCGAATCACGATCCTGACCCCGATCGATATCGCCGGCAACCCATACACTTGCCAAAGTATATCATGTGACTATGTTCTCGACCTTGCCTCTCCTGGCTAGCCGACATCTGACCGCATCCCGGAAGTCCTAGTCGCTTGCTTATGGATTTGACACTTGAGAGTCGAACCAAAACTGGCACGACTCTCAAACTAGGAAATACCCTGGAAAACCTCGAACCCTATTTTGACCCAGACCTTATTTGAGAGTCGAACCAAAACTGGCACGACTCTCAGATTTAGGAAATACCCTGGAAACCCTCGAACCCTATTTTGACCCAGACCTTATTTGAGAGTCGAACCAAAACTGGCACGACTCTCAGATTGGGAACAACCTGCTCTCGCTCAAAACTCTTTCTTTAGCTTATCAGAAATTTCACCTTCGCTTATGTACAATTCTTCAGGTCTTCTGTTCGCACCAGCGTTATCCGTTATTGCTAGACGCCTCGTTCTCTACGATCTCATAGGATCCGTGTATCCGTGAGCTGGCTTGGGTGTTCATCTTCCATTATGCTTTGTCTAGACCGTTGTGTTAGCCAAAAAGGTGTTGTTCAAGATGGAGACAGGATCTCTATAAAAGAAGCCTGTTCTTGCCGTCTGTATTGTGTTTCTTTCTTCCCCACGCAACAACTTGTCTACCTTACTGTACCTAGTTGTTATACAAATATATCTGCACCACTGTTCTTGAGAGTAGCTCAGACTACCTTACCTTCTCGACCTTGACCTTGATACCTCGCTCGACTTTGGTTTCGCCCAAAGTCCCTAGACACCTGATCACACACGTAGAGCTCCCTACGTGTGTGATACCTCGACACTCACGTCCATCACCTGCGATCGCAGGTGATACCCTGAACCAGAATAAGTCGTTGTTTACTGCGTCAACGCGGGAATTACCTTCCAACCTCCGTCCATAACATTTTGTTGCGTCATATATAGTCTCAGCTACAAATAAATATGTCCGAAGCACATATGGAGGCCTCCGGCTCCGCTCCACCTTCTGAAATTGCTATGTGGCGCACCTTGGTCGCTGCCCTCCGAACTGACAATACCCCTCCTTCTGCTCTACCACATATTCCTGCAGGAACTCCCGACTCGTTTTTCACTGCCATTCATGCAGCCCATGGTGCCGGCATACAGTCAGCACGCGGAGTACCACCAACTTTTGCTCAACCACTCACAGGCACTTCTACCTCAACTGAGTCACTCTGGATCTATTATAACCGCGGATATCAATATGGCTTAACCCTCCCAATCCTCCTCCATGACCGCGCTTCAGCGCCTACCTCCACTCGTGCCCCTAAAGTCCATGAGCCTGAGAATTTTGATAGCAGTCGATCAAAATTCACTCGATTTCTCACCAAGCTTTCTTTGGTGTTCTCCTCTGATCCCTCTCGATATACTAGTGAAGCAGCCAAAATTGCCTATGCTGCTTCCTACCTCTCTGGATCTGCTGCCGATTGGTTTGAGCCCCACCTCAACAAAACAAGTGGACCGTTGATTTCCCTACTTATGAAGCCTTCGCTAAGGCATTGAAAAATGCCTACGACGATCCCGATGCTCGCGCCACTGCAGAACGCAAATTGCTTAATCTCCGACAAGGAGACCGCGATTGTTCCTCTTACCATGCTGAGTTTGCAACTTACGCGACAATTTTAGCCTACGATGATAGGACTAAAATATCCTTCTTTTCCAACGGGGCTAATACTGGGCTCAAAACAGCCCTTTCCTATCAAGCCTCTCCCCCAGAATCTTTCGACGAATTTGTCCAGCTTTGTATTAAGCTGGACAACCGCGCTAAACTCCTACGCACCCAACACCCTCTTAGAGCCTCCGGCTCCAACCAATCCACGACCCCTACCCGTTCACCAGCCCCTTCTACTTGGTTGGTACCGCCGCTGGACCCATGGACCTTTCGACCACAACGAAAAAGCGTGGACCCTTAACCCCCGAAATCCGCAAACACCGCAGAGACAATAACCTGTATATTATTGTGGAGGATCTGGTCATTGGGCGACAGTCTGCCCTGGTCTCAGCCAAAAATAAAAAGTTGGCTGTAGCCGGTACTACCCCCACTGCCTCTCCCGATACCACCACTGACAATCTCTTTAAGTTGTTAAAAAACGAACATACTCTTTAATCAATGATGGCCGATCAGAGAGTGCCAGGATGCAACCTGGCGCCATCAATCCTGTCCATAACCCTGTCCATATATTTAATTCATTTTCTGTTTTGAAGGAAGTCCACTTAGAAGGTACTGGTTATGTATTACCTTTGGTTTCTCGTAAGTCCCGTCAACGACTAGCTCGTCGACGGCACCTTGCGAATGCGTTACGAATTTCTAGAATTGCTATGCTTTCTGCTGATTGTCATGATTTGGGGTCTGAAGACCCACTTGCTTTGCCGTGTATAGTCAATGAAGAGCTTTCTGCCATGTGCATGGTAGACTCGGGAGCTAGCTCCCAGTTTATCGATATTGACTATGCCATGAACATGAACTTGCCATTGGATGTAAAAACAAGCCGGAAGATCTCGTACTTGCTGATGGGAAACCTTCACCTATCGGAAAAATCATACACACTTGCACCTTGAAACTCTCTATCGACCAACATCAAGAAACCCTCACGTTCTATGTTACCAAGTTAGCCGGGTGGGACTTGATTGTGGGAAAAACATGGCTTAGGCGACACAACCCAACGATTGACTGGTCAGTTAATACCATTGCCTTCGTCTCCGGATTTTGCCATGCCCATTGCCTACCAACCCGCCCTCCGAAAACACCTCCCGTGACTAACTCACTTCGGATATCAATTATTTCCAGAGCAGCTTTTCGGGTTGCTATCAAGGACCCGGATGCTCGCCTCTGTATTGCAGCAATATATGCCTCTGTTGACGAGGATGAGTCCGTTGAACCTGCTGCTAAATTGGTTCCTTCTGAATATCATGATTATCTTGCTCTCTTTTCAGAAAAAGAAGCTCGAATACTACCCCCACATCGATACGTTGACCATGCTATCCCTTTGCAAGAAGGAGCCAAACCTCCTTTTGGCCACATGTACTCTATGTCTAACTCAGAACTCAAGGAAGTACGCAAATGGATCGACGAGAATTTATCCAAATCCTTCATACGAGCCAGTTCTTCTTCTGCAGCCTCTCCGGTCCTATTTATCAAAAAAAAGGATGGTTCCTTACGTCTATGTGTCGACTACCGTGCTCTAAATGATATCACGATTAAGGATAGAAACCCGCTACCTCGCATCGAAGAAACCCTGAACCAGATTCGAGGATGCAAATACTTTACATGCCTCGATTTACGTGCATGCTTCAACCAAATCCGAATTAAAGAAGGTAATGAGTGGAAAACTGCCTTCCACACTCGGTACGGACTTTTTGAATTTCTAGTTATGCCCTTTGGGTTGACTAATGCCCCTGCTACTGCTCAACGATTCATGAATGATACCCTCCGTAATACCTCATATCTTCTGTGTATGCTACATCGACGACATTTTGATTTACTCAAGGAATCTAAAAGAACATAAGGAACAGGTGTGAAAGGTTCTCCAAAAACTCAAGGAATCTGAGTTATTTATAAAACCAGAGAAATGCGAATTCTCGGTTGAGAAAACCTTATTCTTGGGATTTATCATCTCTGAGTATGGCTTGGAAATGGACCCCGAGAAGGTTAATGCAGTTCTTAATTGGGAGACCCCTCGTTCTGTTAAGGATATCCAGTGTTTTCTTGGATTTGCCAATTTTTACTGCAGGTTTATCAATAAGTATTCTGCTCTTTGCCAACCTCTTTTTAACTTGCTTCGAAAAGATGTTCCTTTTGTTTGGAATTCTTCATGTGAAGAGGTTTTTAAACTTCTCAAGGAAACCTTCACCTCCGCACCCATCCTCCACCATTTCGACCCTGAGCTAAAGACCTTGGTCGAAACGGACGCCTCAGATTATGTCACCTCCGGAATCCTGTCACAGAAACACCCAAAAGATGGGAAATTTGTTCTGCATCCAGTTGCATTTATTTCGGAAAAAATGTCACCCGCTGAATGCAATTATGGCATTGGAGATAAGGAATTGCTAGCAATCATTCTGGCTCTTGAAAAATGGCACATCTACTTACACCAGCTCCCACGACCGTTCACTATCCTCACCGACCATCACAACCTACAGAGCTTTACCTCTAAAGCCTTGCTTTCACGCCAACAAGCTCGTTGGGCGCAGGAAATAGCCCAATATAACTTCAAGATTGTCTTCAGACCCGGCACCCAGAACACCAAAGCTGATGCACTCACCAGGAGATCTGGAGACATCCCTGAGAAAGGGGATGGTCGTGCTCGTCCAATACAGGCCCTAATACCCGCCGAGAAATTTTCGCTTTCTGCAGCCTCAATCGTTAACAATGAAGACATTCTTGCCGCCCTCAAGACTGACAAGCTCGCTCTCGAGATTATGCACGCCCTCAAGAACGGCGCCAGAAAACACCCGATAATCCCTTTGGCTGAATGTCAGCTCTCGGAGGGACTTATACTCGTTAATGGTCTAGTTTATGTTCCTGACTCCCCGGAAATACACCTCCGCATTCTCCGTAACTATCACCACCACCCAGCTGCGGGACACCCCGGTCAAGCAGCCACCTATGAATTGGTATCACGAGACTACTGGTGGCCAAAGATGCGCCAGACCATAGCTCGATACCTTCGAAATTATGATACCTGCGCCCGGATTAAACCAGCTCGCCATGCCCCCTATGGATTGTTAAAACCACTTCAAGTTCCATTTCGGAAGTGGTCATCTGTCTCCTTGGACCTTGTTACTGGCCTTCCCATCTCAAATGGATTCGATGCCTTATTGGTTGTAGTTGACCGATTGTCAAAAATGGCACACTATATACCTACCAACACGGACGCCAATTTCAAGCAGATTGCTAAGCTCTTCTTTGATAATGTCTTTCGCCTATACGGAATTCCCGATTCGATCGTCTCAGACCGTGGCACTCAATTCGTATCCGAATTCACTCGCTTCTTGACCTCCCTCGTTGGGATTCAACAGAAGGTTTCAACAGCCTTCCACCCCCAGACTGATGGACAAACGGAACGAATTAATGCCATCGTAGAACAATACTTGCGGGCTTACTGTAATTATCAACAAGACAACTGGTCCGAACTACTTACCATGGCCGAGTTTTCCTACAACAATACCTTATTCTCGACTCTAGGTATCACCCTCTTTCAGGCTATGTACGGTGAAAATCCCAAATACCAGATCACCACGAACCCCGCCGCCAAGCTACCCACCCCCCAAGTGATCAAAGAATATGTGGACCACCTTGCTGAGCTGGACACCCATCTTCGATCAGAAATGATCTAGGCACAAGCTACCTACTCCGAACAAGCTAATAAATCTCGGATTCCGGCCCCTAAGTTCGAAATAGGGGATCAAGTGTGGTTACTTCGTCGACATGTTAAAACAACTCGCCCATCGACTAAACTTGACTTCAAGAAGTTGGGAAAATTCCGGATAATCCAGAAGGTCTCCTCCCATGCCTATAACCTCAACCTCCCCGCATCTATGAAAATCCATCCCGTTTTTCATATCTCACTCCTCGAACCTACCTCCACAGACCCCCTTCCGGGTCAAATCCAGCCTCTCCCACCACCTGTGATCATTGAGGATGAACCCGAATGGGAAGTGGACGAAATCGTCGACTCTCATTTCCGCAGTCGCACACTAGAATACCTTGCCCATTGGGTAGGCTATGACGAGCTTACCTGGGAACCTGCCGATATGTTTTTAATGCACCTAGTGTTGTGAAAAAATTCCACACTGCATACCCCTCAAAACCACGTCCTCACACTCTACCTAAATGAGTGGAATTTGAACTTGGTATCCTGCCTTGGATTCACAGGAGCTTATCCTTGGAAGAGGGAGCTACTGTTACGAACCCTCTCGAATCATGATCCTGACCCCGATCGATATCGCTGGCAACCCACGCACTTGCCAAAGTATATCATGTGACTATGTTCTCGACCCTGCCTCTCCTGGCTAGCCGACATCCGACCGCATCCCGGAAGTCCTAGTCGCTCGCTTATGGATTTGACACTTGCGAGTCGAACCAAAACTGGCACGACTCTCAAACTAGGAAATACCCTGGAAAACCTCGAACCGTATTTTGACCCAGACCTTATTTGAGAGTCGAACCAAAACTGGTACGACTCTCAGATTTAGGAAATACCCCGGAAATCCTCGAACCCTATTTTGACCTAGACCTTATTTGAGAGTCGAACCAAAACTCGCACGACTCTCAGATTGGGAACAACCTGCTCTCGCTCAAAACTCTTTCTTTAGCTTATCAGAAATTTCACCTTCGCTTATGTACAATTCTTCAGGTCTTCTGTTCGCACCAGCATTATCCGTTATTGCCAGACGCCTCGTTCTCGACGATCTCACAGGATCCGTGTATCCGTGAGCTGGCTTGCGTGTGCATCTTCCGTTATGCTTTGTCTAGACCGTTGTGTTAGCCAAAAAGGTTTTGTTCGAGATGGAGAGGGGATCTCTATAAAAGAAGCCTGTTCTTGCCGTCTGTATTCTGTTTCTTTCTTCCCCACGCAACAACTTGTCTACCTTCCTGTACCTAGTTGTTATATGAATATATCTACACCACTGTTCTTGAGAGTAGCTCAGACTACCTCGCCTTCTCAACCTTGATCTCAATACCTCGCTCAACTTTGGTTTTGCCCGAAGTCCCTAGACACCTGATCACACACGTGGAGCTCCCTATGTGTGCGATACCTCGACACTCGCGTCCATCACCTGCGATCGCAGGTGATACCCCGAACCAGAATAAGTCGTTGTTTACCACGTCGACGCGGGAATTACCTTCCAACCTCTGTCCATAACAACTGATCGTCTTGTCACGGACTTATCACTGAGTGATTGTGTTGTTACGTACTGGTTGACTAGTCTGGTTGCACTACCCCTCATAGTTGTCACGGACTAGTTGACTTGTTAGTCTCGATTAGACCCTCGTAGAGGTTGACTTGTGAAGAGGGTGTTGTGCCAACCAGACTATTGACTTGTTACGGACTAGTTGACTTGTTACGGAATAGTTGACTTATCACGGACTAGTTGACTTGTCATGGACTGGTCACTGCTGAGCAGTTTGGTACTTGCGGTTATCCCAAGCAGGCGTAGATATTTCATAGCATTACTGAATATGGTCACATACCGTAGAGCTTCAGTTATTCTGTAGTGTAATTTCAAATTGGGCGGCATACTTAAGTAGTGTTTCTATTGAGGCTTAACTAAGCAACTTCACCCAACAGGTATAGATTTCACAAGCTAAGCAGCATTAGCCACCAGATCTTAACACACTACTGGGTATATAGGCCAGATTGAAATAAGGCTACTGAGTAACTAGTATGTACTGATCTAAAGTAGAATAAAGAGGTATGTAAACAGGATACTGCATCCACTGGCGAACAATGATCCTTGTCAGTTTAATGACATAGGCCGAGCTTATGCAGTAAAGGTGATATCCGAGTGCAAAGCAAGTGGTAGTAACATGCTCACTGACTTGCTAATAATGATGTCTGCAGCGAAAGTCAGAGAACTGACAAGGATCGTTATTCGCCAGTAGATGCGGTATTACGATATTCAGATAATTCCTAGAATAGGCAATAGTTATTGAATATGAGCAACAAGTTTTTTCTTTTTAAAAATGAAAAATAAAAAATAAAATAAATGAATAAACTATATATATATATAGCATGTAGGTATTGCCATTTCATATTAGCCTAACAATATGGCGGAGACCTATTACAACCCGGATGATGAAGAGTCATTTGAATGCTTCAGAGTATTGTGGGAGCAGGACAATGGACTACAATATTTCCTAAGCCTGAGTAGTAGTGAATTGGTAAAATTTGAGGCTACGCTGTTGGTTATGGAATGATTGACCCAAGCAGGATTGAGTCTCGAGTAGCAGCCCAAGTACTCCTTGAGCTGATCTGGATAGGTGGTACCACTTAGCCCTAGAGCCACATCTACTTAGATCCATTTTACCTAGATGACTACACTTTTACGATTTATTGTGGGTTACTCTTTTTAACTTTTACCTGACTCTCTGCCGACCAACTACCAATGGCATGGGTATGTTATCCTGAGGTTTATGCAAAATTGTCAATTTCCATCTGTAAGTTGACACTGGGCCAAGAACATCTGAGCCGTAACTTACCTTATTCTAGGTGCTTTCCGAGACCCATCGAATACCAGACGCCTTGGTGTCTCGACGTCGTATATTTGTGCCCAACCATGGCACCCATCCCCAGAATAATAGTACAATGTTGTGGGGAGCGCATCTCTTCTACCTTCTCGAAGGCATATTCTTGATCTTGCATCTAATCACAATGTCAGGCTAACTCCATGTAGACCTCCAGAGATTATCAACTTCTACGCAATGCCCGACTGGACTTGGAGATGCTCTTTACTACAATGGAACACTCCCACATGTAGCGAGAGCGACACGGACGTGGAAGTGGATATGATTGCGGACAATATTGAAGAGTGTGCAGTGGATTCGGAGTATAGTGGTTCCTCAGGTGCATCCTGCTCAACCAATAGGAAAGCTTTGGCTCTCCAAGCGAGCTTTGGAGGTCGTCTTCTAGTTTGGAAAGCTTACAAGCTTCAGAAGCGTCAGAAGAGTCAGAAGCCTCAGAAGCCTCAGAAGCATTGGAAAATGATGATTGGAGTATGCATTGGCCTGCTCGGAGTATTGCGCTTTGGATTGGAATTGGGTTTGGGTGCAGTAGATGCCAAGGGTCAGCCAATAACTGACATTTCTTTCCTATGTATCCTTACTTGTGTAACCTTGTATACAACGTTGAGTTTTTGAATTGAAGAGGCACTGCAAGTACCTATGGCATTGGATATGCGCCTCTCGAAGCCACCTACTTTTCCGTGACAGAAGTGGTTTTCCGTGACAAAGTGGTTTTCTATGACAGAAGTGGTTTTCCATGACAGAAGTGGTTTTCCGTGACAGTAGCGGATTTCCTAACAGAAGTAGTTTTCCATGACAGAAGTCCATGATACTGTCCCCTCTGTCCTAGAGAGTTAATAAATATGTTCAATTCCCTGATGTATTGCTTAACCAGTCCACTAACTACAACAGCCTGAAAGTATCAACCGCCAACCCCTTTTACCAATATGTCTATCTCTCCAAACGTCCTGGTCCCTTCATTTGTGATAGATTCGTCCCTCACCAGGATTCTAGGGGGTACTGTGTTCAAGTGGGAGGCCGAGAAGTCTGCCTGTTTCACAGAATGGTGGGAGACGACTGAATGGGCTAGGCAAAGTCCATGACAATCTTGCCAAGGACATGCTGAATCGAAACAATATTAGCCCACCACGATGGGATTCCAAACTGCGAATGGCAATGCACTGGGCTCAATTCGGTCAAGGTGCAAAGGTCAGTAGTGGAGAACCTTTATATATTGCTTGGGTTGCAACAGTTCGTTACAGCACCCGAGTGCATTCAACTTGGGTACGACATACATGAAATCACACCTGAGATCTGGGAGATGCCGCGCCGCAACTGGGCGAAAGAAGGAGGATATTGCAAACATGTTTGTGAGGGTAATTATATAATCCATGCCAATGCAGAATACGCAGACTGATATTATCCGTAGGCTGCAACTACTACTGCTATACAAGTTCCTAAATTTAGTGATGATGTATTTCAATATGCACTGATAAAACGGTCATTACATCTAACCTACCTTTCCGGACAATCGAGTATCCACAATTCCACCGTCTCCTAAACCTTCTCAGGCCTCGAATAAATATCCCCAGTGCAACTACACTTCAGGTAGTATACATCATTATACAGCAGAAATTCAAGCGAAGCTCAAGAAAAGCCTTCCAGATGATATATTGCTTCACCTCTCCACTGACTGTTGGACCTCACCTAATAAATTAGCATTTATGGGTACAACACTCCACTATATAGACAAAGAATGGCAAGTGCGTCAACATACTATCGGATTCCAATTCCTTGGAGGGGAATCTCATAATGCAGTACAACTGGCCAATAAGCTAAGCCAAATAATCCGGGACTTGGGTATACTAGCCGGGTCTTAGCTATTGTCTCAAACAATGCTAGTGTCAACATAGCACTAGCCAAGCATTTACAGGCAAATGTATTCTGTCCAAAGTGGAATGCAGAGCAATATAGACTTCCCTGCCTACACATGTTATCATTGGTGAGCAACCAGTTTATGAAAGAACTTAAGTCAAGCCCAGATAATGATGAGACTATCTCATCTGCTCCTCAAGTGGAGACTTCAATCAAAGCACTATAAGGGTATGCGCCAGCTACATTTGCGTGATCACTATGCAAGGTTAGTCATATTTGCTCTGCAATAACTCCGTCACAGAATTCCATATGTTACAGAATTACACAATGTCACGGAATTCCATATGTCATGGAATTCCACAATGTCACGGAATCCTATCCCCCAATCCCATATGCTAACAGTTTTCCAGGTTCGGGAGCTGGGTAAAGCTATAGTGGCTAGTCCTCAACAGTTGGCATAATTCAAAGAACTCCAAAATGACACTCCCATGCCAATGGGCCTCATACAGGACATCAGAACTCGTGGAACTCCACCTTTGACATGCTTACGCGAGCATTGCGACTACAGTCATACATTGAACAATGGATCAGTCTGACTACAACTGAAGGAAAGTATAGCCTATTGTGGCTGAGTAAAGAACAATGGGCCCAAGTTCAGGAGGCTATAATTTTTCTGAAACTACTCTCTGATTATACACATGCTATTTCCACAGGCCAGTATGAGACTATACACAATGCATTATTCATCTACAACGACATTTTCAACCACATCGAAAAACAACGCAAACGTATATGCAAACTTCCAGCCAGCGCGACGTGGGCACCAGGATTTTTGTGCGCAATGAAAGGCTGTCACCTCATATTGCAGAAGTATTATTCGAGAACGGAAAAACAATCACTTATCTACAATCTAGCAACTATCCTGGATCCATCTAAGAAGTTATCCTTGTATGCGGATTGGGGAAATGTCTCGGTACAGGATCCTACCATGAATCAGGAGGCTGTTAACTGTATACCATATACAGAATATTACCAGTAAGTATCAATTCTATGAATGTTATGGAGTACATTCCGTGACAACAGATGCATCCGTAATAACAGATGCATCCGTAACAACAGATGCATCCGTGACAACAGATGTATCTGTGACATTATGAAACGAATGAGAATCTGACCTTATTGGGTACTTAGAGTACAGTTTGAGGAATATTGTAATATCAACTACGCCAGGTACGTACTGGAGCCCCAGGCTCAGAAGAGTCGCCTCGACGATTCAGAGCAATCCTACATCATGCATTGACTATAAGAGTGGACAGTACCAAATCAGAGAATATTCTGGAGGTCAAAAGATACTTAACCAGTAGTCTGGCCATACTAGATGGGCAGTGTCCCCTATCCTGGTGGAAGGTTCATGCCATTGAATACCAGATGCTAGCACGAATGGCAAGGGACATATTGAGTATTCCACTGACATCTGTGGCTGTTGAGCGTATATTCAGCGGTGCTCGAGATATTTTGCCTTACCGCCGGAACCAAATGGGTCACCAGATGATCACAGTGCTAATGTTGATGAAATCTTGGGACTCGATACATGCAAAATATAAGAACTAGACCCTGAAAACACACCTGCACATGTGGAAGAAGGATTAGCTAATCATAATGAAATTGATGTAAGCCAGGAGAGACAGGCTCTCAGATATGACGCAGAATTCCTCTGCCATATGATGCCAGTCACTCTAGATGGACCATCAGGAAATGGTGATACGGTGTCAGAGTATGAGAGTAGCATGGAGGGAGAGGAAGAGTTTGAGGGAGATGATCTTGATGTGGGAGATACAACTTCTCAGATTTCTAGCCCATTCAACAATTTCAGTGCGCAGTCAGCGGGAGAAATTGGCTTATTCCAAGGCAGCCTATTGAGGGATGAAAGAGGGACCCCAACACCCTGCACCCCACATCGCGGGACTAAGCGCCCTGCTTCTCCATCAGTCAACCTGACGCCTTCAATGGCAACGAGGCTCCAGAAAAAGTTACGGCCCACTCAGCATAGGAATTACAAAGTGTGAGCCTGCATACTTGAGGGGGCGCAAACCAAGGTAGGTATGGTCAATTATCCTTTGTTCATTATTTTTTTCCTTTGTCCTTTGTACCTGAGTTTTGCTTTTTCCTATTAGCTTCCCTTGTTTGTGTGGGTTTCTTTTTGTACATGGGTTTCCTTAATATGTTGTTTTTTTGGTTGAATTGTGATTATTATGACGAGCAATACCAGGGTGGATTAGTTCTCATGATGAATCCGCGGTTGATACTCTTTTTTATTTTTTTTATTTTGGTTATTGATTACTTATGGGATGTAAATTGAGTTTGGGGAGAATGGGAATAATTCACGATGTGGAACTGTAGGCACTTCTTGAGTGGACGTAGGAATCTTGAGAGCATTTATGTATGAATTATTATTAAGATAGGGCAGATGGAGGGTTTAGGGATTAGAAGCAAACGTGAGAAATTTGGGTGCAAGGAAAAGGATAACATGGGGATGAGTAGGTAGGACGTTTGATATAGAATGTGTGGACGTATGGCAGCACAAACAGAGCATAGAGAATGTGAGAGAGAAATTTAAAATAATGGTTCTAGAAATCGTGACAGCAAAAGCAATCCGTGACTAAGAATGGTGATATTGGCAAAAACCATACAAAGGGACAGGAACAGGGTTTGGTGGGATCGGTGCTATGCTGGAAGACGAAACGAGTGATCCGTGACAAGACTGGCATTCTGTGACAAGACTGGCAATCCGTGACAAGAGTGGCAATCTATGATAAGACGGGCAATCCGTGACAAGTCGTATACATGGACAAATAGGGGAAAGAACGGAAAACCCTGGACTTGGCAAATGCACAAGTGTGAACGAGGTTAGTAAGGGATCTTGGTGAGTAATCTATAGATCACCGATTAATTGGCGAAGTAGTACGAGGCAAGTTGCAGTAGGCAGAGATCAAGGCGAGTCGATAGCTGAACGAGTTGTAAGGGCCAGAAACTCGGACCGACTCGCCCCGTAGCGCACACTAGAAATGAGAAGAGAGATACATGCATGAGATCTGATATTAGAGGCTACATACTTCAATACACCAATCTCTTTATCTGCACTACCCTATCTATCAGCAAAAATAATATTTGCATCCTCTGCGTCAGACGCATGTAACGCACAGGACGATAACTCAAAATCAGGATGCGAACGCTTGTTGCGCCAGCGTCCTAATGCACTGGGACGTTGCTCACATGCCTGGGATGCAACACCAATTCTTGGTGGTTGTGCTCGCGTCTAAGATGCACTGTGACATTGCTCATATGCCTGGGATGCAACACCAATACTAGGCAGTTGCTCTGGCATCTGGGACTCACTTGGACATTACCACCGTGCTTGGGACGCACTAGAATGTTGCCTCCTTGCCTGGGATGCAACACCAATACTGGGCAGTTGCTCTCGCACCTAGGATGCACTGGGATATTGCCCCCATTCCTGGGATGCAAGTATACATGCTACCTTTGTCCCAATACACTTGGTGGGTAAACACAACCCACTTACAGCTTGCATCTGCTACGTGCTTACACCAGCCAGCTATGTAGCCAGATTTGCAACCTTTGAATATGTATGCAGCAGAAATATTCATTGTATTCGCTAATTATTATATACACAGAGAGGTATTTTGCAATAGATATATACATGGAACATTAGTGCAGAAACACTCACTCTAACTCTTGGCCTAAGCTTCGCTCTAACCCTTGGCCTAAGCTTCGCTCTAACCCTTAGCTTAAGCTTCACTCTAACTCTCGTTATATCCATCGCTCTAACTCTCGCTCTAATGCTCGCTCTAATTCTTACTCTAATCCTTTCTCTAATACTCGCTGTAATATGCTGGGAATAATAAGCAAAGGAAAAAAGCACGGGGAAGGGAAGTATATATACAGGAAAACCATAGTTGCTAAGGCCGACGGTTAAGGCCGACAATTTAGACTTTCCGAAGTCAATGAGAAAGGGGATAATAAGAGAAGTGGCACGACAATGATCAACAGCACTCAGCCCCCCTTTTGTATGCGGGTGCCGTACTACTCAATGCCTGACCTGGTAATAGTCATATTGGGAAATCATAGTCGTGGTACTGCGAACGAGACAAGTACTGTGATATGTGTAGAGTTCACGCTTTGTGATATATCCCGTAGGAATTCATGTATACATAGGCTTATATAAGAATATATATGTGAGAAACCCATATGCTCGCTACTTATATATATATATACGAGAAATCCATACATTCGCGGGCTTATATATATATATATATGCGAGAAATCCATGTATTCGCAGGCTTATATATATATATATGCGAGACACTCGAGCTTTTGGAGACTTATATATATATGTATGAGAAACTCGTGCTTTTGGAGACATATATATATATATGCGAGAAACTTGTGCTTTTGGAGACATATATATATATGTGGGAGAAACTCGTGCTTTTGGAGATATATATGTATATATGTGAGAAATTCATGCATTCGCAAACTTATATATATGTATGCGAGAAATTTATACATTCGCAGGCTTATATATATATATGCGAGAAACTCGTGCTTTTGGAGACTTATATATATATATACGAGAAATCTATACATTCACAGGGTTATATATATATATGAGAAACTCGTACTTTTGGGACATATATATATATATATATCTGAGAAATCCATACATTCGCAGGCTTATATATATATATGAGAGAAACTCATGCTTTTGGAGACTAATATATATATATACGAGAAACTCGTAC
Organism: Terfezia claveryi; assembly: GCA_015179025.1. NCBI lineage: Eukaryota > Fungi > Ascomycota > Pezizomycetes > Pezizales > Pezizaceae > Terfezia > Terfezia claveryi. Next base: position 9,446 of record WHUX01000138.1, on the reverse strand, counting down.
TTTCGGATACTTATATATATATGCCCGTGAATGCATAAATTCCTATATGATATATCAAAAAGTGTGAATTCCGTACATATCACAGTACTTGTCTCGTTTGCAGTACCACGACTACGATTTCCCAATATGACTATTACCAGGCCAGGCATTGAGTAGTATAGCACCCACGTGCAAAAGGGAGGCTGAGCGCCATTGATCACTGTCATGCCACTTCTCTTATTATCCCCTATCTCATTGTCTTCGGAAAGTCTAAATTGTCGGCCTTAGCAGTTGGCCTTGGCAAATATGGTTTTTCTGTATATATACTTCCCTTCCCCGTGCTTTTTCCCTTTGCTCATTATTCCCAACATATTACAGCGAGTATTAGAGAAAGCATTAGAGCGAGAATTAGAGCGAGCATTAGAGCGAGAGTTAGAGCGATAGATACAACGAGAGTTAGAGCGAAGCTTAGGCTAAGGGTTAGAGCGAAGCTTAAGCCAAGGGTTAGAGCGAGTGTTGCTGCCCTAATGTTCCATGTATATATCTATTGCAAAATAGCTCTCTGTGTATATAATAATTGGCGAATACAATGAATATTTCTGCTGCATACATATTCAAAGGTTGCAAACTTGGCTACATAGCTGGCTGGTATAAGCACATAGCAGATGCAAGCTGTAAGCGGGTTGTGTTTACCCACCAAGTGCGTCAGGACAAAGGTTGCATATATGCTTGCATCCCAGGCATGGGGGCAAAACCCTAGTGCGTCCCAGATGCGAGATCAACTGCCCAGTATTGGTGTTGTGTCCCAGGCGAGGGGGCAACGTTCCAGTGCGTCCAGATGCGAGAGCAACTGCCTAGCATTGGTGTTGCGTTACAGGCGAGGGGACAATGTTCTAGTGCGTCTAGAGGCACAGGATGCACAGGATGTAAACTCGCGTCCAGACACTTGGTAGTATATCCTGATGCACATTTTTTTTTGCTGATGTCCACATAGTTGATCAAGCCATATTAGTTAGTGTTGTAGTAGAGTATTGGTATTAGCCCTCAAAGAGGTAAGTCCCTTACCTGAGTCTTTAACATTCCCTAGCGACTCACTCTATGAATGCAGAAGATTGGGCCAGAGAACTATAAGATAGACAAGACACTACCATAACAGTCTTGTAAGCAATCCAAAAAAGCTAGAAGAAGTACTTCAACAAATGACACAACCCCATTATATTCAGACTAAATGAGCTTGCAAGGCTTATGTATGGAGGCTGGTTTAAATGAAAAAACAAACTCGATCCCACTTTGCAACTGGTGAGGATAGTGGACATGGTGAACTTAGGAGTATACAGAATTAAAGTACTGGAGGGATCGAAAACACATGATATAGTATATGAAGAGCACCTGCAGAAGTATACTTCAAGAGAGAAGAAAGATGAAGAGATAGAACTGAGCAAGAGGATTGAGAGGCAAGTTTTGAGGATTTCAGGGCATAGAGAGTTGGAAGGAAAGAAGGAATACCTGGTAGTCTATAATGATGAGGAGGATATAGAATGGAAAGAGGAGGCCGATTGCCTTAAATGGAGTGACCTAATTAAACAACACCCTCAATAAGCATTGTCGGCAATAAAGGAAGGAAGTCCAGCAATAATAGAAGCAAACCTAATGACAAAAGAGAATGAACTGATGGAAGGGAAAGAGATAGAAGCAGTAATTAGGGGACCAAGGAGATCAGGAAGAGCCAGAAAAGTGAAGAGACCTTGGGAAGGATAACAGTGTTGGAGAATTGCTTGTGATCGTGTGCATGTTTTCTTTCTCTCTGCTCTATTGTTTTTGCTGTTTCTTTCCTTTGTCTCATTTTTTCATGTGGTTGACATTACAAATGACTGAGGATTGTCAAGGCCAGAAACCTCTCTCTTTTAAGGGGGGGTACTATAAGGTTCTTTTACCTAAAGAGAAAGTATGTAAAGAATACTTGTTTTCTCCTTACCATTTTTTTTTTTTTTTTAATACTTAGTACTCCTATACAGCCCCGTTAGGGGGACTATGAGGATTCTCTTTATCATAAGTCTTGTTTGAATATTGGAATCTCTTTGGCTAATTTTAGGATTTTCTTATCAGATATTTAGGATATATTTACTTATTTAAGTATTTCCTTTAGTTGGATAAGTATATAGATTACTTATATATTAGTGTTGTCTTTCTTTATCATATTATCTCTTTCCTTTATCTCTGACTCATTACTGACATGTCTTATATAATTAGTGCGCTAACCACTTACTCCTATTCCAGTTGCCTATCTTGTTCGTTAACTGATGTCATGTCTTATTCTCTCTTCTATTATCAGCCTTGTTTCTATTACTTTTTCTAGCGTCATCTATAATACAGAACATATCTAGAATAAGCCATCTTGTATCCATTATGATCAAGTATTATAATGAGTCTTGATAATTGTCCTTATATAAGTTTGTTTAGACTCATAGCCTTAGAAATCTAGTGTCTATAAAAGACCTTATTTCCACGGCCTCTAGATAGGACAAAATCTCTTTCATTACCATCTAGTCAAGCAACATCAGAATATACAAGCTATACTAGTAATATTCTTTTTCCAGAACTCCATGACTCTCCCAAACACTCCCCCCTCACAAATACTCTAACAGCTAGCTGCTCTCTGGGACTCCTATATAGGACTTAGACAGCGTGCTTAGCTGCCCAACCATGTTGGTAGAGTCATGTTCATCTCAGGAACACCTCTACTAACTTGGCCCACACTTACAAAGTACCAGACCTGTACATATAGATAGACCTGTATACATAGAGAGAAGTGAACTCTCTGAAGGGGAAAGAGGAAGAAACTAGCATACTTTCAGAGACCTACATATATAGAGAGGGAGGGAGTCCTCTCGAGAAAGCCCCTTAAGAAAGAATATATAGAGCATACCATCTTTTGCTCTTGTAAGGTTCCCTTACCTAAAGGGGAAGTACCAGACCTATAGATATAGCTAGACCTATATGTATAGAGAGAAGGGGACAGAGGAAGGAACTAGTATGCTATTATAGACCTGTATATATAGAGAGAGAGGGAGTCCTTTTTAGAAAGCCTCTCAGGCAAGAATACAACTGTAAAAGTAAAAGATAGTATAACGACGGCTCTGGGGGCAAGGCGACCAAAGGGTACGCCAGGGAAGTGGCAAGGGGGAATCGCACACGTAGGAGCGCTACGTGTGTGATCTGGGGAGAGGCTAGGGTAAAACATACGTAGGAATGCTACGTGTGTGACCAGGGGAAGACTGAGACGGGGGGCAAGGGCAAGAGGCAAGAGGCAAGAGAGGCAGAGGGCAAGGGACACGAGACACGTGGATGTAGTTGCCGCGTGTGTTAAGGGAGGCAGCTGTACTGCAGAGTTGTTTGTTCGAGACAAGGATGTGCACAAGGGAGGTGCACAAGCGCTGGGGGAAGCAAGGTCCTGTATTGGGTATACAAGACGTTGGATGGGGATCCAACGAGAGGGCGGAGAGAGCAAGCTATATATACAGGCTTGCTTCCTAGCCAAAGCCACCGGAAGGAATAAGGTTCCCGAGACCCCTTATCTCGGGAACAGAGATAACAACGATATCAATCAACAATAACGAGAGTCGGACGGAATCCCGTCTGACTCTCAAACCTGGCTAGGAAAGGACGGTTGTGATACTATCCCCCCTTTAGGCTCGGAGCCCCAGTGATGCAAGGCAAGGTGAAAAAACAAACAAACAAGACAGGCGAATAACCAATAACCCATAACACAACCCCAACGCCGGGCAGTCTGACAACAACAGAAACAACAATCATAATTCCAACTCCAAATCAACAAAGACAAGACAAAAATATCATTCAGCTGGGTGAGGCTTGAGAGGGTAACGCTGGTGGAATAGGGTGACCAGGTCAGGGGCGTTTTCCAGATCCTCTACTGGTTGCCAGGTGGTCTCCTCGTCCCATAACCATTTGACCTTGTACTGAACTCATTCATAGCGCTTCCTGGAGTCCAGTACCTCCTCAACCTCCCACTCCTCTTCACCTGCAATCACCACGGAAGGAGGGGGGGGTGCTTTTGCCCTGGAAGGGGATCGTCGGTGGCTGGCTTGATCTCCGAGACATGAACGACTAGATAGCGCTTGATCTCCCTGGGAAACCTCAGTCGGTAAGCATGAGTGCCCACAGCCACTAACACCTCGTAGGGACCTAGAAACTTGTGATCCAGCTTACGAGAGGGCCGTTCTGTCCAGAAGTGTCTGCTAGAAAGCCATACCTTGTCTCCAGGCTGGTACCTTAGGGCTGGCCACCGTGATCCGTTGGCATATTCTGCTTGCCTGGCCTGGGCATATCCTAGCTCAGCCTTCAGGGTACGGTGGAGTTCAGCGATTCCAGCTGCCAATTCCTTATCTGGGGGATGGGCTTTCTGCAGAGGCACTAAGGTATCCACGAATCGGGGTGCCAACCATAATTGGCCAGGAAGGGAGAGGTTTTCGAGGACTCCGAGAACTGGTTGTTGGCAGCGAATTCGCAGGTCGCCAGCAACGAAACCCAGTTGTCCTGCTGGTAATTGACGAAAGCCCTCAGATACTGCTCCATGATAGCGTTCATCCTCTCCAATTGGCCATCCATCTGGGGGTGGTAAGCTGTTGACAGATGAACTTTGATCCCTAGAAGTTCGCAGAAGGCTTGCCAGAATTCTGAGGTAAACTGGGGCCCACGGTCGGATACGATCGATTCAGGGAGGCCATGGTACTGGAATACATTATTGAGGTAGAGGTTGGCTAACTCCAGAGCGGAGCAGGTATCCCGGCAAGGTATAACATGCCTCATCTTCGTCAACCGGTCTCCCACCATTAGGATGGCATTGAACCCTGCATCTTCCGGCAATCCCATCATGAAGTCGATAGTCAGGTGCAGCCAGGGCCGATCTGGGATGTCCAGAGGTTTCAGGGTCCCATATAGGGCGTGGCGGACAGCCTTAGCACATTTGCAAACATGGCAGTTCTGTATGTACCGTTCCACGTCCTTCCGCTAGTCAATCCATGTGTATTCCCTAGCTAGCAGCTCCAACGTTTTAGCCACCCTAGGGTGACATGCGACCTGGCTGTTGTGGTGTTCCTTGATCAATCGCAGGCGCAGCTCTCCTTCCGGTACATAGAGTCGTTCAAGGTGATAAAGGATGCCCTCTGGACGATACATTCGGCCAGGGAAATCTTGGGGTGGCGGCGCTGGCCGGAATACACTGTAGTGATGATGTCTTTGGCCAGGGGGTCTTCTTCGTAAGCCTGTTTCACCAGCTGTCGGAGGTCGGCTTCCACTTTAGCAAGGGTATTGGCTGCCAGATCAAGGTTTTCGGGCTTCAATACCACTTAATTCTGGTATTTTAGCCTTTCATCCCTCCCTTTAGGGAGGTCTCCTGATCTCCTAGTCAAAGTATCCGGTTTCCTACCAGCCTTTCCTAGCCGTTATTTGATCTTGAAGTTGAACTGGGAGAGGAACTCTGACTACTCAGCCTGCCGACGGTTAAGCAGCTTGGTGGTAGTAAAGTACTCAAGGTTCTTATGATCGGACAGTACCTTGATAATTCCCTTGGCTGACTCCAGGTATGGCCTCCACTCCTCGAATGCTCACACAATGGCCATTAAGTCCTTATCATAGATTTCATAATTACACTCGGCTGGGGAGTGCTTTTTTGAGAAGTATGCCACTGGGTAGAGGTTACCATTATTATTATTTTGAGACAGTATTCCAGTGGAGACGTAGTCGGAGGCATCAGTTTCGACAATGCATTCTCGATCGGGATCCAAGTGGGCCAGGATCGGTGCTGAGCAGAAGGCCTCCTTGAGGTTCTGGAAGGCAGATTGGGCTTCTGGATTCCAGTCGAAGCGCCAGTCCTTTTTGGTCAGTGCGGTGAGGGGGGCTACGATCTTCGAATACTCTAGAATGAACCGTCGGTAGAAGTTAGCGAATCCCAGGAAGACTTGTACGTCCTTGAGATTTGCTGGGATTTGCCATTCCTAGACAGCGGTAACCTTGGTAGGGTCTATCCTGATGCCCTCCGTGGTGATGATCAGTCCCAGATACTTGACCTCCGGTACATGAAACTTGCATTTCTCGGGCTTGAGGTACAATCCGGCTTACTCCAGCTTTTCCAACACCTGCCGGACATGAATCTTGTGTTCTACTAGGGTATCTGAATAAATTAAGATATCGTCGAGGTAAGCCGTACAGAACATATCCAAGAAGTCTCGCAGGGTATCCTTAATGAAGTGTTGGAAAGATGCCGAGGCATTGGTTAAGCCGAAGGGCATAACATTGTACTCAAAGTGGCCATAGCGAGTTCGGAAGGCCGTTTTCCACTCCTCCCCCTCGGCAATCCGTACCAGGTTGTATGCCCCTCTCAAATCTAGTTTGGTGAACCATTTGGCCTTGGAAAGCCTGGCTAATGTGTCCTGGATTAGAGGCAGAGGATACCTGTTCTTGACCGTTATCTCATTCAGCCCCCGATAGTCCACATATAGCCTAAGAGAACCATCCGATTTCTTAACGAATAGCACTGGGGCGCCCGCTGGTGAGGAGCTGTGGTGAATGAAGCTCTTGTTGAGGTTTTTCTCCAAGTACTTCTTCAAAGCTTCCAACTCTAACCGGGACATTCCATAGAGGAGCCTATAGGGAGGGGTCTTACCCTCTATCAGCGGAATAGTATGGTTATAGGGTCGGTGGGGTGCGAGTTTCTCCGCGGCCTTTTCCGAGAATAGATCAATGAACTCGTGGTATTCATCCGGAACCAGTGACTTCCACTCCTCCTTAGGCCGTATCTTATTGATCTGCAGGTTCACCTCATATATAGACAGGGCATGGGCCTTCAGCTTGTGCCTCCTGGTGAGGTAAGCGAAAGCCTCTGCTCCGATGAAGCTAATATTCAGAGGTTTTTGGGGACTTGGGGGCATAGAGGAAACTGGGGGAATGGTGGCATTGATGTGTGCAGGCGGGAGTACCACCTGAGTTGGGTGGATTATTAGGGGTGGCAATGCGCACAGCCCAGTGACAGTGGTTTTTGGATCTCCACAGTGTTTTTTGCAATAAGGGCTGTTGAATCGCAAGGTGTAAGAGCCGAAGCTGACTGATACATCGTGCATCCTAAGCTAGGGGACATCACCAAAAATATTATTTGCGTCCTGTGCGTCCGGACGCCTGGGACTCACAGGACGCATGGGAGACAAACTCAAGATCAGGATGCCAAACGCTCGGCGCGTGAGCGTCCGGACGCACTCGGACGGTGCTCGAGCGGTGCTCGCGCGCCTGGGACGCAACACATGCGCTTTGCAGATGCTCCCTCCTCTTGGAAGCAATATGGAACGGGCTGCTCGTCCCCAACGCTATAGGTTCTACCGCTGGTGTTGCTAACGGATAGCCCACAATCGCTCTGTTCTACAATGCACATCCGCTCACCACTTGCATGTACGACAGCCAGGTACGTAGCCACTATTGCAGCCATTGAATATACACATAGCAGAAATATCCATTGTATTCGCTAATAATTATATACACAGAAGTAATAGATATATATATAGAGCATGCAATCGCTGCTCCAATCGCACTAACACTCGCTCTAATACTCGCACTAATACTCGCCCTAATACTCGCTCCAATACTCGCTCTAACACTCGCTCCAATCCTCGCTCTAATACTCGCTCTAATACTCGCTCTAATACTCGCCGTAATACTCGCTCCAATAGTCATTCTAATGCTAGCTGTAATGTGCTGGGATAGAGAGCGAAGGGAAAATGCACGGGGAAGGGAGGTATATATACAGGAAAATGATAGTTGCCAAGGCCGACTGCTAAGGCCAACAATTTAGACTTTCCGAGGACAATGAGATAAGCGATAACAAGAGAAGTGGCATGACAGTGACCAATGGCGCTCAGCCCCCTTTCGCCCGCGGGTGCCATACTATCCAATGCCTGGCCTGGTAATAGTCATATTGGGAAATCGTAGTCGTTGTATGGAGATATGTGCGGAGTTCACGCTTTGTGATATGTTTCATAGGAATCCATGCATTCACGGGCTTATATATATATATAAGCGAGAAACTGGAGCTTTTGGAGACTTATATATATATATGCGAGAAACTCATGCTTTTGGAGACATATAAGCCCGCGAATGCATGGATTTCTCGCATATATGTATATATATGTCTCCAAAAGCACGAGTTTCTCACACATATATATATATATATGCTCGCGAATGCATGGATTTCTCGCATATATGTATATATATGTCTCCAAAAGCACGAGTTTCTCGCACATATATATATATATATGCACGCGAATGCATGGATTTCTCGCATATATATATATATGTTCCCAAAAGCACGAGTTTCTCGCACATATATATATATATATGCCCGCGAATGCATGAATTCCTACGAAACATACCACAAAGCGTGAACTCCGCACATATCTCCATACAACGACTACGATTTCCCAATATGACTATTTCCAGGCCAGGCATTGAATAGTACGGCACTCGCGGGCAAAAGGGGGCTGAGCGCCATTGATAACTGTCCTGCCACTTCTCTTGTTATCCCTTATCTCATTGTCTTCGGAAAGTCTAAATTGTCGGCCTTAGCAGTCAGCCTTGGCAACTATCGTTTTCCTGTATATATACCTCCCTTCCCCGTGCATTTTCCCTTCGCTCTCTATCCCAGCACATTACAGCTAGCATTAGAGTGACTATTGGAGCGAGTATTACGGCGAGTATTAGAGCGAGTATTAGAGCGAGTATTAGAGCGAGGATTGGAGCGAGTGTTAGAGCGAGTATTGGAGCGAGTATTAGGGCGAGTATTAGAGCGAGTGTTAGTGCGAGTATTAGAGCGAGTGTTAGTGCGATTGGAGCAGCGATTGCATGCTCTATATATATATCTATTACTTCTGTGTATATAATTATTAGCGAATACTATGGATATTTCTGCTATGTGCATATTCAATGGCTGCAATAGTGGCTACGTACCTGGCTGTCGTACATGCAAGTGGTGAGCGGGTGTGCATTGTAGAAGAGAGCGATTTGGGGCCCTGGTTCAGCAACGCCAGACATGGAACCTATAGCATTAACAACCTCAATTGAGTTGTTGATGCGATAGGAATGAACTCTGACATCCAGATGTTGAGCTTATGTCAACCACCGTCTGGACGGCTATTGTTGCCCCAATGGCGTCGGGATTGTATTGCGACGCAGCGCAGGGCCCTAGTTGCGTCCGGATCGTAATGCAATACCCCGGAGCATCCGGATGCACAGGACGCACAGGACGCAAAATCGCGTCCAGACGCTTGGTGCTGCGTCCAGACGCCAAATTTTTTTTCCTGATGGATCCCAAGGACAATTGGGTACTTTAGCTTGGTTACGAACATTGGGAGATCTTCCGAGTGATTACCCATAGCGCTGGGCAGGCACGCGAGGTCGGTAATCGC